>JAVJIF010011388.1:0-125972 GCA_038442645.1 Agave tequilana
TTTTTAAAGAGAGAAAAAATCCTATACAAAGGGAAGATTTCTAAAAGTATCCTAAAAGAAGTGAAAAAGAAAGAAAATCTAAAAACCCTCCCCACACTTATCTCATGTATTGTCCTCACTGCATCGTGAATATATGTATGCATGAAATAAATAGAGAGGGAAGGAAAAAATCACCTCAAGGTGGTGGTTTTAGTGGTGGTCTGATTGGTCTACGAAAGGCGGCCCAATCCAATTTGCGTGGAGTTCGGAGGAGCCCACCAGAGACCTCTAAAATACAACCCACTAGAATGATGTATATATGGATGATTTTTATTAAGAATTTTATCCCATCTAATTTTCAAATTTTCAAAATAATTTCTGAGTCAATTTTATCAACACCCTTGTCCCAAAATGGAGTATGAAAAGATGGAATATTTGATTTGGACTCAGGAAGTACAGGAACTAATACTGACTCAGGAATTTGACTTAAGTCAAGTAAAGATTCAGGAGTCAAAATTAATTCAGGAATTGGGTCCAAATCAAGAAGTTGAAATTCAAGTCCACATTCATTTTCCCAAAACGGAATGTGACTTTTGAAGATTGTTGATTCAAGTTCAAGAATGATAGGTATGAGAATCAAATCTGACTCTAAAATGTTGCTCAAATTGGGTAGCAAAATGGGAGTCAATATTGATTCAGGAATTTGAACTAAATCACAAATTTGAGGATCGAAGTCACATTCTTGTCTAAGTTACCGTATTTTAAAAGCGTCCAATTACCGTATTTTAGTTCTTTAATTATTGCAGTGTGTAGGCAATCAAAGCGGAAAGATAGCAGTACAAATCCACTAGCTATTACAATATGCACGTCCCAACAAAACAAGAAAAACTTTTGCCACAAAATTGTCGTGTTTGCGTGGCTAAAGTCGTGTTTGCGCGGTTTTCTTTGAAAGCTGGGTCCTGCTTTCAAGAGCAGGGAGCTACAATACTAATGGGTGTTCTACAATATTAAGTTCCTGTAAACTTTGACCTGCACACCAAAACAGAGAAGAAAATGTTAACAAAAATGTAAGCTCAAAACCATTCCCGTCGCCGGTAACGGCGCCAAAAATTTGATCGGAGCGGAATGAGCACTCAAAATGTGTAGTTATGAAATTAATGTAATTGTGTATGTGCTAATGTTCCTTCGATACTTCTGTTATAGCATTGCTCAACGAGTCAAATCCATAGGGACGGGAGGCGATAGAAGCATTAACAGTCCGTTCACGTGATATGTTAACAAGTTCTTCTTTGTTAAAGAATGAGAGAAAGAAGAAAAAATAGAAAAATCCAAAAGTGATAGGTGAGAAATCGATGAAAGCGGTGATGTGAAAATAAAATAGAAATGATTTTGAAAACAAGAAGAAAATGAACAAAGGTGAACTAAGAGGATGGTAAAAACAACGATAAAGAAAATGATGAAAGATTTTGGATTTAATTTTTAAAATAAGATAAAAGAAAACTCATGGCTACTAACTACTAATTACTCTACTAACCATGCTAACCTCTCAGTGATAGTTGCGTCACATGGATCCTTGGCCATCACTAATCCTTGGTTTCAAGAGACGATACAAAGTATGGCTCATAGGATTGTTTTTCTACATTCAAACAACACATCCATACCGCACAACAAATTACAAGCTACTATTAAATCATCAAAATCAGTTAGAGATGAGCATGAAATAAAGAAGACATTGCAAGTTAGCAAGTTAGTGGGTTAGATGTTGAAATGTTAGAATGTTAGAATCCACCATTATGAGCCATCAATGGCTCTTGCAAGAGCAAGGCCTTGTAGAGGCTACTAGATTCATGTGGATTATCAAGTAAGTGGTTAGACGGTTAGTGGTTAGTAGTTAGATTGCCATGAGAAGAAAAATTAGCTAAGTATCATGTAGAAGATGGAGAAGATTATAATGGAGAAGAAAGGAGACACCTTTACATAGATTGTCACCATCTATTACATCAATATCTCTCTATCTCTCTCTGAATCTCTCAGCCCTACTTCAAGATCTGAAAAGGAAATGAAAATATAAAATAAAAGAAGAAGAAAATCCTAATCTACAACTAGAAGAGAGAAACCTAGCCTATTTCTCAGTCTGCTTGCGTTCCGGGCCTCTGCAGAGGTAGTTATAGGCGACGAGACTTCTAGAAGACGAGACAATGCCACTCATTGAAAATCGACGCAAACCGCGGACAAACCAGGGACTTAAGTCCCTAGTTTTGGCGAGTGTATCCCTGTCGCTTCTAGGACCTTCTTGGTATACTTGAATTCGGGTATATTCGTCCAAATCTTCGTCTGACACCCGCAAGGGTCTAGGTTCAATGCATCTTCTAGAAACTCCCTTACTTGACCTCCAAGAAATGCGGATTTAATTACCCGAAAATGGTTTAATTAAGTTCTTATTACCCTTTTGCCCTACTTATCTTGATTATCTGTAAGAGAGACCAAAGGTTTAGACCGACATTTTATTCATGAATAGTAGGGAAATGCGATGTTATAATGCATAATTGTAGAATAATCAATACACAGGAATAGAGAAGAATCCTTTACTCCAAACAAAAACCGTCACCCCTCCCGGCAACGGTGCCAAAAATTTATTTGTGGGAAACCGGCGCACAAAAATATGTCTTTTGAGTGTGAGATGTGTGCTGAGAATGGTGCTAATTTTTCCTCAAAATTATCGTTATATCTAAGTAGCTAATCGAGTTGTATCCACGAGGAGGAGAAGCGATAGAAACATATGTTCGTTTTTTGTTTGTTTTGAGAAATCCTTCTTTTGTTCTAGAGAATTTGAACAAAAACAAAAGAAAAAGAAAAAGAAAAAGAAAAGTTTGAAAGTAGTGTTGATGGTATGTGAAAACAAAGTAAAGATGGTTGGCTGGTAGAAAATGTGAAATGAAAACAAAATGCGAAGTAGGAAGGTAGAAGGCAGTAGTAAATGCTTAAAAAGAACAAGTAAAAAAAAACAATTTGAGAATTCAAAATCGAGAAGTATTTTGAAGTAGAAAGAAAATGAAAATGAAACAAGTTTTAGGAGATGGTTTTAAGAAGGAAAGTAGCGAGAAAAGTTTAAGAAAAATAGAAAGTAAAGTTTACTTTTAAAATGGTAAAAGTGCATGGCTAACGTCCTATTAAGTGATCCCACTAACGGCTAACTCCTTGATGATATAGCCTCACAATGGATTCTTGGCATTCACAAGTCTTGTGTAATGAGAACTCGTCATGTGGTGTTCGAATGAAAGTTCTTCCCCCACCACCAAACTTCACGTGCCAAAAACTTTAACAGCACCCATCAAAATTCGATTAAAGGCTACAATGGAGTGAGAAACAAGTGCACGATCGATATCAATAAGAATGAGTGGGTAATCTCTAACTTACAAAATCAAGCAAAGTTAGTACATCAATGATCATCAATAACACATGGATTAGCATGAAATATGAGAATTAGCTTGCAAGTTAGTATGTTAGAGTTAGAACCCTTCATCGTAAACCATCTATAGCTCTTATTTGCACAAGGCTTATTGTGATGCTCATTGATTCATGCGCGTTATTAACCAAGTAATTAGAGATTAGTGAGTTAGTAGTCAGTTAGCCATGCAAGAGAGAAGTTTGCTAGACATGAATGAAAAAGTAAGAAAGTAGACATTTTTATACTAATTGCAAGGAAGAAAGACATGTAAAAGAACAAGGAACTAGAGGAAGAAGATGAAGCAAGCTTGTATTGATTTATCACTGGTCAATTATAGAATACTCACTCTCTCTATCTTTTGGACTAAATATAAGAGAAAAGAAATTACAAAAGATCTAAAGAAAAATCTGAAGAGAAAATACTCTAAAATTCCCAACAACTCTCCTCTAATAGCTAGGGGAGTATTTATAGGCTCAAAACCCTAGTCCCATCAATCGCGTCCGTCGAAGAAGACGCTACACCAATGACCCTGATCTTACCACGTTTTCATGGTTTTTGTCGCGGAACCATGGCAAAGGTTCGGCCGTTAGACTCGCGTCAGAGAATGTCAGCTTGTCTCGACCTAGGTGTCCTTGTGGAAGATTCTATTATCTGAATATCCTCCGAGTTGTTAGCAGAAAGGGCTTTCATCATTGGGCTTCACTTTAGGCTTCACAAAATTCCCTAATTAATCGGAGTATAGATTTCTTCTCTATTAAATAATTGACCTAAAAATAAAGAGAAAAAACACTAGAAACCAGAATTTTATTAATAATAAATGGGATAATGTGATGTAAATCATGCAAAAATAAATACTAATCAGTCGACACCAAATCCGGTCGAGTTTTGATAAATACAGAAAATCTCAAAAATATACTAAAGTAGAAAATGTGATTCTAAAAAATAATGTGAAAACTGATTTCAAAAATTTAGCCCCATTTGTAAATTAAAATCTGAGAATCGACCAGCAATACTCGTCGACACTGATTTTAAAGATTTTGCAGAATAATTCGAAAAAATTCAAGAAAATCACGAAAAATCTAAAATATTTAAAAATGACATTTAAAACTGAAATCGGTCAAATCTGTCTACAGAAAAAAACAAATCAAGCAATATATTAGGATCAGGTTCCCGATTCAGAGTAGAGCTAACTCTGAGTCCACAAATCCGGATCTAATGCAAAACAATAACGTAAATAAACATAAAACAAAATAAATATGGGGAGAAAATTGAGAAATATGATCAAAAATTAAAATATGTATCTAAGTACGTATTCTGAGAATGGGGTGCTACAAAGTCCAAAGACTGAATAAGCGCAGAGGATGAGCTCGGAGGTTGAGTGAAAATCACAGAGTGGTTAAGCTCCCTCCCGCAACTACCACTAAATCCAGAGGGCATAAGGCCAATTTCTATTGGGCAGCCCAGGAATTGAGCTAGCCTAGAGGCCATGGGTACCTGCAGAAACGTTAGTACCAACACACACATATAAATATGTAACAGGTAAACTATCTTTAGAGCGGTAGAGGAAAAAGAGGGAGAGAATGGAGAAGGTGAAAGTGGTTGTTGGACTCTTGTCGTTCGGGAGTTTGATTGGCGTAAAACATTAATCTTCATGATGTGTTTATCGCAAAATATTAGTTTTCGCGACAATGCTCTGCACAAGAGGATAGGCATAAAGTCAAACCTCAACCATAATCACCTCACACAAGAGGGATAGGCATAAAACCAAAGCAAAGAAGAGATTACAAACTTGGTGATCACAATAGACCACAAACAATTTTCCTCACATAAACAAGATCCTATAGATAGGATTAGAGATGATAGCTCAAGTGTGAGAAAATAAAGTATTTGGAAAAGAAAATAACAAAGAAAAATACCTGAGAAAAACACAAGATAGATATTGAAATAAAGATCAAAACCAATTTCCCAAAGACTCTCCTTTCTTTTATTTTTCCAACATTTTTAAAACAAATAAAAGATAAAACTTTTGCACAAAACTCCTTTAAACTTGCTGCTAAACACTTGAAAAGATAGGAAAATAGCTCTTGAGAAATCTTGATGAAAACAGCCCAAGAGAACCCCTTTATATAGGCCCTCAAGAATATAGCCGTTGGCAGCCAGAAAAGGTCATTTTGACCTTCCAGTCGACCAGCCAACGGTCATATTTTTGACCGTTGAGCCACCGGTCGACCGCCAGGTCGATCGCCAAAGGCAAAACTCGCCTACCGGTCAACCGCTCGAGCCTAAAGATACTCAGCCTGTCAGTCGACCGCCGGTCGACCGGCGCTACCCGAGAGTGGGGTAGTCGACCGGCCTTATACGTTGGCCTTGTGCACATCGGTCGACCGACCGGTTGACCGAGCTCTAGTTCGATCGACTGGTCGGTCGACCGCCAGCAGGCTCAGGCTGGGAAATAGGTTATGAACAGGGTCTTTTTAACTTCTATAAAATCCCATAAATTCTCATAAATTTCACAAAAATATATTCTTATAAATATTTGAAGAACAAATATATGTGACCAAAAAGCAATACATATTACAAACTATTTGAACTACTTTTGTAATATAAAAATTAAGCTTTAAATCGAAAATCGTATTTTTCAAACTTGGATTTTGAAATGAAAATTCGTTTTCTCCTAAACTTGTATAAATATAAAAAATAAAATATTTAAACTCTTTTGAAGCATAAAGTGTATGGATATAATCCAATCACATATAAAAGATATATCTATGTTTTTGACAATAAATTCAAAATAAGTTTTGTTAATAACAAAACTCTAAACACATGAAATAGAATCATCTATATAGATGAAATCCAATATACATTAAACTATATAAACTTGTTTTGATTCTATCTACTCATAAAGACCATATATATGTATATTGAAATCTAAAACCGATTAAATGAAAACTAAAATATATTGAACTTGTGTGTGTGTGAACTTGAGCATATCCACACTAGTCTATCTTATAGAACTCCTTCTCTAAGCCGACTCGATCCAAACACGATTCAAAGAGTTAGGCTCCATCCGAGTGATAGATGTGATCTTGATGCGCGAGCTCTTGAATCTACATGTGTTTGCTCTAAAACTGATTAAGATTTTACCTGCACAAAAAAATACAGAATTTAAGAACTTAAGAATAGCATGTGCAAGTACTCAATTCTACCGTTATAGCAAGTGGCTATGCTGGTCGTGATCCACAAGTAGAGACTAGTGATGGAAGCTTTTTTAGCAAGTAGTCTTTTAAGTTACATTCAATGGTTAAAGATTTTTTTTAGTTCTTAAAAAGAAAAGAATAATAAGTTAAAGTTAAGTTAAAAAGAAAGTAGTAGATAGAGAAAGTGGAGAAAATGGAAGTGGATATGTACAAAGAAATTGAAAAAGAGTGATAAAAAAAGTGGTAGATTGTGGTGTTCTAAACTAAAGAATAAAAAGAAAAGAAACTAAAAATTACTTACTTCTTTTGGCCAAATACTTACTTGAATCCATGGCAATGATGTTACCTTGAAGTGAGGCGATCAGCGCATAGTCCATAAGAGTTGATTCCCGTCTCTTCAATATTATATCATCAAGATGATGCAAGTATGAAGTGATACAAAATGAGACTAAAAATCCATCGTCATGAGCTATCAGTGGCACTCGCAAAGGCATGGCTCTTTTGATACTATAAGACTCACTTGGATAGTAATTGGTACTAAAAGAAGAAAGAAAAGAAAGGAAGAAGAAGAACAGAAAAAAATAAAGAACTTACAAATGCAACTATAGATTCGATCTTGTAACAATAAGAGAAAAGAAGAACAACTTACACCGGTGTCACTCTCTGTACAAGCTTCACTCTCGTTCTCCTATGAAACTCTGATCTCCTCTGAATTATATAAATAAAACTGAAAATTACATAAAAAGAAAAAAAAAACCTATACTAAAAAGAAGAAAAAACTGGCCTAAAGTCTATCTCTGCATGGTCGTTTCCTCTGGTCTCTAGAAAACCCTGTATTTATAGGCAAAATCTAATAGGGAGAGACTAAGAAGATAGGGGGAGCAAACGCTCCCCCTAACTCTCTAACAAAGTCGTGAAAACGTGGCTATGGCTGCGTTTTTGTGGCCTTGCTGTTGCCAGGTGGCCACGGCTGAGGGATAGAGCTGCCTGGTTTCGTAATCTGAGATTATCTCCTTTTGAATTGTTGTTTGGGGTTCAAGATTTGACGAAAACCTCCTTTTATCTTCGGCTTTAATCAATTAATTTGGCAGGAATTTCAAGTTAGAAAACTTAGTTATTTAATTCTAATAAAATCTCATAAATACTCATAAATTTCACAAAAATAAGTTCTTGTTAGATCTTTGAATAACAAATATGTGTAACCAAAAATCAACACATATTATAAACTATTTGAACTATTTTTGATATAAAATATTTGGCCTTAAACAAAAACTGTATTTTCCAAAACTTGAATTTTAAAATGAAAATCCGTTTTCTCCAAAACTTGTATAAATACAAAAACATGATATTTAAACTCATTTGAAGCATATTGTGTATGGATAGAATCCAATGCACATGTACATGATATATCTATATTTTTGACATGAAATCCAAAATAGGTTTTGTTAATACCAAAACTCTAAACACATGAATAGGATCATCAAAATAAGTTTTCCAAATATATGAAGCATAAATGTATATACATGAATTCTAATATACATTAAACCATGTAAACTTATCTATTCATGAAAATCATATATATGTCTATTCGAAATCCAAAACCGGTTAAACTGAAAACCAAACTTATTGAACTTGTATGTGTGTGTGTGTGAACTTGAGCATATCAATACTATCTATCTTTACACAAGATCTAGACAAACCAAAGTCTTCTTGTAGAACTCCTTCTCCAAGTCAACTCGATCCAAACATGATCCAAAGAGCTTAACTCCAACCGAGTGCTAGATGCGATCTAACGCGCGAGCTCTTGAATCTACACATGTATTAGCCCAAACTCCTTTGTTGAAGCTAAGCACCTATTAAGATCCTGATCAATGACTGAAATTATATAAACACAAAATCGTTAGTAAACTATAACTACATGAGTTAATCATCATCATGTAAATCACCTAGAGGGGGGTGAATAGGTGATGGCTAATCTAATGGTCACTAAATGCGGAATTAAAAACTTATTAAACTAAACACCACGTATAACACAAGAGTGTAACCGAATTTCCCGTGAAGGGCTCTGGACTAACTCCTCAAGATTCCTCTAAATAAGAGTTGAGGTGCCGCGTTGGCTCTCTTGGTTGAATACAAGTGTTAGCAAACAATCCCCAAGCATATATCAATAAGCACACAATGTATATCAAGCATATAATGATAAAGACAATAAAGCATGTAAGATATAAACAAGTAAGAGAGAGAGAGAGAGCAATCTCAAACACGGGATATTTGTTTCGAGGTTCGAGCACACTTGCTCTACGTCCCTGCCTTCACACTTGAAGGATTTCCACTATAAACCGACCTCACCGGATCACTCAGTGCCGCAACACCTACAAGGAGTTCCCACTAGAACTCTTGGACTCTCTAGTCCCGTACACACCGCAAGCCCACTAGCTCGCCGAGGCCGCACCTCAAACACCGAGTTCCCACTAGAACCCGAAACAATGCGAACACACACGTCCGCCTCCTTAAAGCAAAGAAAGAAGTCTTTGGTGATCACAACACTTTGATCACCTAAAAACAATCTCACAAGAACACTCCTATAGGATGAATATCAATGGATAGCTCAAGTGTTGTGTGAGAAAATAAGGATTGAAATGGTGGAGAAAAACTCAAGAAAATCACTTTTAAAACACTCTTGATAAACTCCCCTTTTGATTGGAAATATTTGGCTCTAATATAAGTGGAGAAAACCTCTTGAAAGAGTAAAAAAAACTGGTGTAAAAATCTACTTAAATCTTGTAGAAAACAGCCCCAAAAGCCCCAATTTATAGGGCTAGAAAAACTAGCCGTTGGGAGCCAGATTGGCCTGTCGGTCGACCGCCCGGTCGACCGGCCAATGGTCAGAAATCTGATCGTTGTGCCAGCGGTCGACCAGCCGGTCGACCGTGGCCTGGATACATATAGCAGACTCTCTGTCCGGTCGACCGCCCGGTCGATCGGGGCTTTCCAGAGAGCAGAAGCTCTCTGGCGGTCGATCGGGTCAGTCGACCGTCCCTCCAGCCAGAACTGGCGTGCACGTCTGTGCACGTCGGTCGACCGACCCAGTCGACCGACTTCTACCTTTGTCGACCGGTCCGGTCGACCGTTAGAAGCCAGAACAGGTCATTTTAGGGATTAAAAACTTGATATTTTTTCTTTGATAAAATCCCATAAATCCACAAAAAATCTACAAAAATAGTTTTAACATTATACTTTGATAATCAAACATGCTTGAGCAAAATCAAGACATGTTACAAACAATTTGAACTATTTTTGTAACTTAGAAATTTTGGCTAAAAATTAAAACTGTATTTTTCCAAAATTGATTTTTTCAAAACTTCTCCAAATACAAAAACAAGATATTTAAACAACTTTAAAAGCATAGAGTGTATGGAAATGATCCACTACACATACATGGTGAAATATCTATGTTTTTTGACATTAAGCTCTAAATTTGGTTTTGGTTCAATACATGTAAACTTTAAATACCAAAAACCAAACCGGTATTTTTCTAAAAGAAAACTCTTTTGTATTTTTCCAAAATATAAATTCTTTTATGAAAACTCATCTTAAATCAAGAGTGTGTGTGTGTATAAGATATACATGAGCAATCCACCAACTATTCTATCCTTTACATTTTATTCTAAAACAAAATCTTATAAAAATAAACCTAGACACAAGTCTTGATCTTGAAGTCTTCACCTGAAGTCTTCTTCTCCTTCTTGACTTGGTCCAAACATGATCCATAGAGCTAGACTCCTCTTGAGTACTTGATGTGATCTTGATGCACAAGCTCTTGAATCAAACCGTGCTAGCTCCAAAACTTGACTTTAAATCCTTTGTTGAAGCTACACACCTACTAAGATCTTGATCGTGAATTTGTCACTAATTAAACACAAGATCATTAGTACTATAACTATATGAGTTGATCATCATCAAAACTGGAGTGATGGGCCTTTGGGCCAACAATCTCCCCCTTTTTGATGATGACAAAACTCTTGAAGTTATATATGCATGGATTAAAGTAAAGCTTCAAAGAAGCTCCCCCTTAACTCATGCATCTCAATAAACAATAAATATGGCAATGAAGCACATAAACATGTATGCAAATATAAGAGATAAACATGCTAATTAAACAAAACTCATCAAATTCTTTCTTTTTCTCCTATTTGCAAACAAAACATATATGCAAAAACATAAATACTTCTCCCCCTTTATAAATAAAGTAAGGAAAACATGCATATATACTAAAAACTTCTCAAATACTTCTCCCCCTTTTTGTCAATCATCAACAAAGGGGTTAAAGTAAAAATAAAATGTTCTCCACCTTTTTGTCAAAAGCAAAAATCAATGAAAGGGTGACATTAAACAAATCAATAAAGGATATATGTGATATACATTCATGAAGAGGAAGACGCTAAGTTAACTTTCCTACACATATACATTACATGAAAGAGGGATGACAAGCCCTAATTCACATAACGCATAATTGTTGGCCCAAGAGGTTACACTCTCAATTGTTTTGTGTTTTGATGATGACAAACCAAATAAGAGCTATTTGGTACTAATGAATTTGCTTAAGATAAGTTTCAGGATAAGTACCATGTTTGGAGGGCATTGCTTGCTATTGCAACAACTTCTAGGTTCATAAAGCTATGAAGGCATATTACACATCAAGAAAGGATCATAGAAGAAGAAGCCTCTAGCAAGGATAGCATGGCTCAAAGACTTGAAGATTGTTCAAGAAGTCTTTAATTATTTTGTTTTTTAGTTTTATGTTTTGTTAAAGAATAGTGGATAGGCTTGAAGCTCTATCACACACGTTTTTGCGCACATACTTAATCCAAAATAATTTCTTATAATTTATACAAAATATTTTGCATACAAGATTTTGCCTACAGATATATATTTATGTTTTATGCTAATCCCTGTTCAAAAGTATTTTTGTCAAAATCAAAATCCCTTTTAATTTTCTGTCCAAATCCTGGTTTTTGACCTGAGCCAGTCGACCGGACAGTCGACCGGACCTATGACAGGTTTGGCCGGTCGACCGGCCCAGTCGACTGTAGTTCTGGGTGTACATGTATCAGTGTGCACGTTTTTGCGGTCGACCGCACGGTCGACCGACTGTAACTCAGTCTGCTCTCGGATAGATTGGGTCGACCGGGCGGTCGACCGCTGGCCTGCAACGGTCATAATTTTGAACGTACGGTCGACCGGCCAGTCGACCGAACTATCCGTTGAACAGTAACGGGCAGTTTTTAATAAGCTGTTTTATTTTGTCTTCTTGTGTTTAAAATTTGATTTAGGGATATATTTCAAATCTAATATGACTTAATTAACTTTAAGTTTGTATTATCCCTAAACCCTAGCCCTCTCCTATAAATAGGGGTGTTTGGGGAAAGATTGGTTACAACAATTTTTGCAAGAAAAATTCAAAAGTTTAAGGCTTTCAAAAGAGATTTGTTTCTTGATTTTTGTGCTGAAATTCTCTCTCATTTCTGAAGTGGTTTTTGAAATACTCTCTGATTTAATTTTCTTTCTTCACTTACAACAAGAGCTTCATTCCTACTCATTGTTCTCTAAGGACCTTTTGTAAGGGAAGAGACATTGAAAGAGAGAGTTTGTGGTCTTTTGACTACTCAGAAATTGCTTGTAATCGAGATTGTGGAGTTGGGTACTCCGGTGTAATCGTGATTTCTTTGAGATAGTGGAAGTAGCTAGAATCCTTCTGGGAAGGCGGGGAGTAGAGCTGGGTGCTCGAACCTCAATAACATATCCTTGTGTTTGCGATTGGTTTACATTCTTGCACTCATTACTTGCTTATCATCATTATTGCTATATTTACTTGCTTTCATTCATCTTGTGAATCTTGTGTGGTGATTGTTACATCTTAATTTTTTAATTTGTCCATTGATTAGCATTATCACCTATTCACCCCCCTCTAGGTGATTTTCAATTGGTATCAGAGCTTGGACTCTAGGTTTTAGCTTAACATCCATAGAGAGATCCTTAAAATTTGCTAATCAACACTCTCATTCATACATTCATACACTAGTAAACATGGCCGATAACATTAAAACCCCTCCTAAATTTGATGGACTTAATTTCCCTATTTGGAAGGTTAGGATGACTATATTTTTGCAATCTTTGGGTAGCTTAGTGGCCAAGTCCTTGACCAAACCCTATGTAGCACCCGATGGTGATGAGAGCACTTGGACCGACTTCAACTTTAGAGAATATGAGGCTAACTCCAAGGCCCAAACTCCCTATTAACCGCCTTGAATGAGGATGACCTTACACGGGTAATTCATTGCCAATCCGCCTATGAGATTTGGCAACACTTATTGGTCACACACGAAGGGACTTCACAAGTCAAGAGAGCTAAGATAGATCTCTTGAGGTCCCAATATGAGTCATTTAAAATGATTGATGATGAGTCTATTGATAGTATGATTACAAGGTTTACTAAAATCACTAATGGTCTTTCTTCCTTAGGTGATGACATCTCCAACGATCAAAAGGTGCGGAAAGTGATTCGGGCTCTTCCGTCTTCATGGGAGATAAAGGCCACCACCTTAAAAGAATTGAAAGACAAGGACGAGATGGACCTCATTAGTCTCATTGGGAACCTAAAGACCCATGAGATGGAGAAGAAGGCAAGAGAAGAGGCCACTACTTCAAAGAAGAAATCCATAGCCTTCAAGACTTCATCCACCAATGATGACGATGAAGAAGACGAAGAAGATGATGAGGAGCTAACTCTACTTGTGCGGAATGTCAAGAGGTTGTACCGAAAGAACAAGCTCAACTTCCGGAAGAAATTTGAAGGCAAAGAGGAGAGAAGGATCATTTGCTACAATTGCCGCAAACCCGGACATATCATGGCGGATTGCCCGGAGTTTAAGAAGAAGATGACTTCCTCTTTCAAGCCAAAGAAGCCGGAGGAAAAGAAAGCATACAAGGCAACGTGGGATTCGGAAAGCGAGTCCGAAGAAGAGGTGGATACGGCGAACATGTGTTTCATGGCAAACACTCCTAAGGTAACCCCTCAATCTCATGATGATGAAGATGATGAACTAAGTAAGGAAGTTCTTGTACATGCCTTTGTTGAACTTTCTGAAACTTATGACAATAAAAAGATTGAATGTTTTAAATTACAAAAGAAGTTGCTTTTCTTAAAAATCAACTTGCTATGGTTTCTAAAGAAAAAGATGATATTTCTTCTAATCTTATTTCTCTTCAAAATGAGTTTAATGCCTACAAGGTTTCTTGTAAGGGAAAATCTCCTATTGTTGATGAAAAAGAAATTTCTTCTTTTAAATCTAAAATTAATGATTTTGAAAAAGTTTTGAAAGATTGTGCTTTTAACACAAAGAAACTTGAGAACATGTTTTCTAAAAAGCACACCTCACATGTTAAGTCTACTCATGCTCACACTACACATGCTAAATCTTTTCATGCTCACAACTCTCATGCTCACAAATCACACACTCATTATGCTTTCAAATATGGTAGAGTATATAGATGCACATATTGTGATAAGAATGGACATTTAGCTAAATTTTGCTATGACCAAGTTAATAGATCAAATAATCTTGTTTGGGTTAATGAAACTAACCCCCTAGGACCCAAGAAAATGTGGGTACCAAAATCAAGTCCTAATTATTTGATGTAGGTACACACCAAGGCTCCAAGACGTAGGGAGCGGTGGTACCTTGATAGTGGTTGTTCAAGACATATGACGTGGGATATCAACAACTTTACAACCCTATCAAGGTACATGGAAGGTGGCTCCGTCACCTTCGGGGATGACTCCAAAGGAACTATCATCGGTATAGGTAACATTCAAATTGGTGCATCTCCTATTATAGAGAATGTTGTTTTAGTAGATGGTTTAAAACATAATTTGCTTAGCATTAGTCAACTTTGTGACCGTGGACTTAAAGTTGTTTTTGATGATTCTTCTTGCAAGATTTTTGATGTTAAATCCGATGTTTGTATTCTTACGGTTTTCGTGATAATAATGTTTACATTATTGACATGCTTAATTTAGATTGTTCTACTAAATGCTTGAATGCTTTTGATGAAAATTCTTGGCTTTGGCATAGAAGATTAGGACATGCATCTTTTGACCATCTTGCTAGAATTAATTCTAAGGATTTAGTAAAGGGTATACCTTGCTTAAAGTTTGAGAAAGACCGCATTTGTGGTGCGTGCCAACTGGGAAACAAACCAAGTCTTCCTTCAAACCAATTAAGGATATCATGACTACTAGGCCCTTAGAACTAATTCATATGGATCTTATTGGACCAACACAAACTAAAAGTTTAAATGGTAGTAGATTTGCATTTGTTTTAGTTGATGATTTTTCCCGTTTCACTTGGGTTTTCTTCTTGCAAAGTAAAGATCAAACATTTTCATATTTCAAAATCTTTCGAAAAAGGGTTGAAAAAGAAAAAGGTTTTTCGATTTTGAGAATAAGGAGTGATAGAGGTGGTGAGTTTGTTAACCAACTCTTCATGACTTATTGTGATGAAAAGGGAATCAAGCATGAAATGTCTTGTCCTAGGACTCCACAACAAAATGGAGTTGTAGAAAGGAAAAATAGAACACTTCAAGAGATGGATAGGACAATGATAAGTGAATATGACCTCCCTCAATATTTATGGGCCGAGGCCGTAAACACCGCATGCTATATTTCAAATCGTATTTATGTGTGTAAGAATTATTCCAAAACATCTTTTGAAATGTATCATTCTAGAAAACCTAATGTTGCATATTTTAAAGTTTTTGGATGCAAGTGTTTTGTTTTAAATACTAAAGAGAATTTGGGTAAATTTGATGCTAAGGCTTATGAAGCTATCTTTGTTGGATATTCTTCTACTAGCAAAGCATATAGAGTTTTAATAGATCTTCACTTACTATTGAAGAAACCATGCATGTTAAGTTTGAAGAATCTAATGTGGTTGTTGAGAATGTTGTAGAGATTGAACCATTAGGTGAAGACATGGAGAGACTATCCTTGAAGACTCACCCGCTCAAGAAGAAAAGCAAGAATCAATTGGTGATGTTCAAGAGGATAAAGAGGAAAGCTCTCAACCGCTTCCTAAAGCTTGGAGATACGCTACAAATCATCCTAAGGAGCTCATCTTGGGTGATGCATCTAAAGGAGTCACAACACGCTCCAAACTCCATGACCTATGTGGTAACTTTGCTTTCATTTCTCATTTTGAACCCAAAGGCATTCTCGAAGCCGAGACGGACCCATATTGGTTGCTTGCCATGCAAGAGGAACTCAATCAATTTGAGCGCAACCAAGTTTGGCACCTTGTTCCTAAGCCCCACAATAGACCAATAATTGGTACTAAGTGGATCTTTAGAAACAAGATGGATGAGTCCGGAAATGTCATTAGGAATAAAGCTAGGTTAGTGGCCCAAGGTTACACTCAAGTTGAAGGAATTGACTTTGAGGAGACCTTTGCACCCGTAGCACGGCTTGAAGCCATACGGATGACACTAGCTTTTGCATCTTTCAAAATTTTAAACTTTTTCAAATGGATGTGAAAAGTGCATTTTTGAATGGTTTTATTAATGAAGAAGTTTATGTTTCTCAACCTCCCGGTTTTGTTGATCATGTTCATCCCGATTTTGTTTTAAAACTTGATAAAGCTTTATATGGATTGAAACAAGCTCCTAGAGCTTGGTATGAAAGGCTTTCTAGTTTTCTAATTTCAAATATTTTGTTAAAGGCAAAGTAGACACAACTCTATTTACTAAGCATGTTGATAATGATATATTAATTGTGCAAATTTATGTAGATGATATAATTTTTGGTTCTACTAATGAGCTTTTATGCAAGGATTTTGAAAAGGTCATGCAACTTGAATTTGAAATGTCTTCAATGGGTGAGCTCAATTTCTTCCTTGGACTCCAAATCAAGCAATTGCAAAACGGGACGTTCATAAGTCAAGCCAAGTACGCAAAGGAACTTGTAAAGAAGTTTGGACTTGAAGGATCAAAGACTTGCAACACTCCCATGGCAACTACAACCAAGCTTGATAAAGATGACCAAGGTAAAATGTTAATATTAAATTATATAGAAGCATGATAGGAAGTCTTTTATATTTAACGGCAAGTAGGCCGGACATCATGTTTAGTGTGTGTCTTTGTGCTAGATTTCAATCGTGTCCTAAAGAGTCCCATCTTATTGCGGTAAAACGCATTATTCGTTATATTAAGGGCACTATTGGGATGGGTCTATGGTATCCGAAAACCGGAGATTTCTCAATGACGAGTTATTCGGATGCCGACTATGCGAGTTGTAGAGTAGATAGAAAGAGTACTAGTGGGACATGTCAATTTCTTGGTAATTGTCTTGTTTCATGGTCCTCTAGGAAACAAAATTCCGTAGCACTCTCAACCGCCGAGGCGGAGTATGTTGCCGCGGGGGCTTGTTGTGCACAAGTCCTTTGGATGAAACATACTCTCCTTGATTTTGATTTGCATTTTGATCATATAAAAATATTTGTGATAATACTAGTACTATACACATGACTAAGAATGCAAATCAACATAGTAAGACCAAGCACATTGAGATTAGATATCACTTTCTTAGAGATCATTTTGAGAAAGGAGATATAGATATTGATTATGTTTCCACGGATTTACAACTAGCCGATATTTTCACTAAACCACTTGATTTTGCTAGATTCTCGTTTATTTGTGGAGAACTTAATGTTTGTGTTATTGAATAGACATATTTTTCATAACCCTTTTTGATGTATGACAAAAAGGGGAGCATAAGTTTACATGGACAAAAATAAATTTATATGGTCTTGGTTCCATATGAGTTTATATGAGTTTATATATGTTTTTGTTGTCTTGTTTTGTTTTCATGCGTTTTTGAGAATCTTGTGTTTTGTTAGTATGTGATTTTCATTATTGTTTCAATTGGTTTCAATTAGTATCAAGAGCATTTTTTTTGTTTTCATAAATTCTTGTGTTTTTCATATAGCATAATTTGAGGGGGAGTTTTCTCCTCCCCTATATTTTTGTTTATAGCCTATTTGTTTTGTCATCATCAAAAAGGGGGAGATTGTTGGCCCAGAGGTTACACTCTCCAATTGTTTTGTGTTTTGATGATGACAAACCAAATAAGAGCTATTTGGTACTAATGAATTTGCTTAAGATAAGTTTCAGGATAAGTACCATGTTTGGAGGGCATTGCTTGCTATTGCAACAACTTCTAGGTTCATAAAGTTATGAAGGCATATTGCACATCAAGGAAGGATCATAGAAGAAGAAGGCTCTAGCAAGGATAGCATGGCTCAAAGACTTGAAGATTGTTCAAGAAGTCTTAATTATTTTGTTTTTTAGTTTTATGTTTTGTTAAAGAATAGTGGATAGGCTTGAAGCTCTATCACACACGTTTTTGCACACATACTTAATCCAAATAATTTCTTATAATTTATACAAAAATATTTTGCATACAAGATTTTGCCTACAGATATATATTTATGTTTTATGCTAATCCCTGTTCAAAGTATTTTTGTCAAAATCAAAATCCCTTTTAATTTTCTGTCCAAATCCTGGTTTTTGACCTGAGCCAGTCGACCGACAGTCGATCGGACCTATGACAGGTTTGGCCGGTCGACCAGCCCAGTCGACTGTAGTTCTGGGTGTACATGTATCAGTGTGCACGTTTTTTGCGGTCGACCGCACGGTCGACCGACTGTAACTCAGTCTGCTCTCGGATAGATTGGGTCGACCGGGCGGTCGACCGCTGGCCTGCAACGGTCATAATTTTGAACGTACGGTCGACCGGCCAGTCGACCGAACTATCCGTTGAACAGTAACGGGCAGTTTTTAATAAGCTGTTTTATTTTGTCTTCTTGTGTTTAAAATTTGATTTAGGGATATATTTCAAATCTAATATGACTTAATTAACTTTAAGTTTGTATTATCCCTAAACCTAGCCCTCTCCTATAAATAGGGGTGTTTGGGGAGAGATTGGTTATAACAATTTTGCAAGAAAAATTCAAAAGTTTAAGGCTTTCAAAAGAGATTTGTTTCTTGATTTTTGTGCTGAAATTCTCTCTCATTTTCTGAAGTGGTTTTTGAAATACTCTCTGATTTAATTTTCTTTCTTCACTTACAACAAGAGCTTCATTCCTACTCATTGTTCTCTAAGGACCTTTTGTAAGAAAGAGACATTTGAAAGAGAGAGTTTGTGGTCTTTTGACTACTCAGAAATTGCTTGTAATCGAGATTGTGGAGTTGGGTACTCCAGTGTAATTGTGATTTCTTTGAGATAGTGGAAGTAGCTAGAATCCTTCTGGGGAAGGCGGGGAGTAGAGCTGGGTGCTCGAACCTCGATAACATATCCTTGTGTTTGCGATTGGTTTACATTCTTGCACTCATTACTTGCTTATCATCATTATTGCTATATTTACTTGCTTTCATTCGTCTTGTGAATCTTGTGTGGTGATTGTTACATCTTAATTTTTTAATTTGTCCATTGATTAGCATTATCACCTATTCACCCCCCCTCTAGGTGATTTTCAATAATATGTAATGCATAAGAGGAGATGTGAAGCTCCCCCTACACACGTGTACCGCATAAAGAAGAGTTGTCAAGCTCCTCAATATAAGATACACTCAACATGAATATATATGTAGAAGAGATGTTAAGCTCTCCTTGCATATAGGCAATACAAATCAAAACATTTTAATTTTCAAAATTTCATATTAAAACAAAATTTTGAATTTTCCTTAACAAAACAAATTTTGAGATATCTAGTAATCAAATTTTAAGATATCATATAAACAAAAATTTGTAAGATACCAATTGTAGTCAAATTTTAAGATATCATTGTAAATAAACATTATAAATTTTGAATTAATCAAAATAGAATCATATTGATACTAATTGAAAATTATTGTAAATTATTTTGATACCAATTGCAATCAATAGATACCAATTGAAGATTATTGCACAAATAAATCATATATATGTATGAAAATGAAAATACCAATAAGAATTGATATTATGGAAATTATGAAGCATACATATATAGAAAACAAAACATGAGTATATAAAAAATGAAAATACCAATTGAGATCAAGTATATAACTCATAACCTTCCAAATTGAAGAATAAATAACTAGTTAAAGATAATTTTTGAAACACTAGTTAAAGATCCTTCAAAACATGAAACCAAATCATATATTTTTCATGAATCATACCAAATACATAAGAGTTGACACTCAAAATCGATAAAGGTCAAAAGAATCATGAAACAAAGTCATGAATAAACAAATAAAGTGTGAGTGTACAAGAATCATGTGTCTAGCATTTTCCATGAAAATAATCAATGAAGCTCAAAACATAAATATCATTTTATCAAACAATTCATGAAAATTCATTTTTCATTTTAAAACAAACTTCTAGGTATATGTATGATTTATCCAAAACTAACAATATGCATACATATCCCAAAGATAAATAGAGTCCATAACGTAAATTGCATGAAGGCAAATGACTCATGGGGTATACATGTATATTTATTAGATTTGAATACTAAATACATATACATGATGCAAAACATGAAAATAGGCAAAACAAGTGTAAATGAGAGAATCATCAAAACTAGGCTATGCATGTGCAAATAGTGAGTACAAATGAACAATGAAGTGCAAACATATATGAATCAATTTGTTGCTCACTACTTGTACATGTTTAAATCCAAGTTTTAATAGAATCTACATCTAAACAAGTTATATACCTCATGAAGCACAAAATAAATGAACATGCTAAAAATATCATATATGAATAAGCATGTAAATAAACTAAGAGTTTAGAGATAGTTACCAAACCAAAGAACTATACTCCAAATCTCTAAAACATGGTGGTTATCCCACCAAAGCTTCTTGATAGTGGTGCATCAAAAGTATGCCCATCAAGTCCATGCATCCACCACCAAGGCACCAACCCTCTCACGTCATGTGAGAGCCCTCACCTACATCAAAAACACAAGGTGGGGATTTTGGTACCCATTTTCTTTTGGGTCCTTGAGGGTTAGCTTTGTAAGGAACCCAAACATTTTTCTTATTAGCAAAATTAATATGATATATCTTATCAAAACAAAACTTTGCTAAATGGCCTTTGCGGTCACAATGTGTACATTTGTACACTCTAGCATGCATATGTGTATGTGTGTGATCATGACGTGCAAATAGTGAATATGCATGTGGGTGATGTGCATGAACATGTGGAGTTTGTTTCTTTGAAAACAAAGACTCCAATCTAGAGTGGTTAAATGCACATGTGCTCAAAGTTGAGCTCAAACAATTTATTTTATTTTTCAAAAATTTCATCTCATTAGTGGTGGCATGTAAAACATGATGAGAATGAGAATCATTTTTCTTATTCTTTTTAGAAACATTAACTTTTTCCTTTTCAAAAATTTTTCTTTTTAAAGAAGTGTTTTCATGTAAAGCAACTTCCTTTTGTTTTTCTACCAAAACAATCTTATTTTTCAAAGTAGTATTTCCTGCACAAAGATCATTTAATTTAGACATCAAGGAAACATTTTCATTTTTCAAATTTTCATTTTCATTTTCAAAACTTGCAATTATATTTTTAAAAGACTCATTTTCTTTTAAAACATTTTCAAATCTTGTTTGAAAAGAATCCTTTTCTTTTGACATGCAATCAAATTTCTTTTTCAAATTTTTATTATCCTTTTTAAGCAATTCATATTTTTCTAAGAGTTGTTGACAAAAGGATTCAAGTTCATCATATGACATATCAACATCCTCTTGTACCTCGGATTCGGCTCAAGGGGGTTATCCCCTTGGACCATGTAGCACACGTTAGAAGCATCACTTCCAACATCCGAGTCGCTCCCCTCATAATATTGTTCTTTTTCGCCAAGGGAGATCAAAGAGTTCCAAACTACAAAAGCCGAATCAATATTAGCAACCCTAGATAAATAATCATTATTTAGGGTAGATCTTAAAGCATGTAGGGCTTTTGCATTAGCCTCAATATTTTTGCCATCTAAACAATAAGAATCTCTAGTAGTGAAAAAATAAACATGAATGCCTATGGCCTTGAGGAATAAAGACATCTTAACCTTCCAAGTTTGGATGTTAAGAATGTCAAAAGTGGGAGGTGTCATGAAATCCATGGTGTGTGTACAAATATTGTGATTAGCTATAAAATGAGGATCTTTAACTCTAGGTTTTAAGACTCAAATCAAGAGCACTTGGCTCTGATACCAATTGTAAATCACCTAGAGGGGGGTGAATAGGTGATGGCTAATCTAATGGTCACTAAATGCGGAATTAAAAACTTATTAAACTAAACACCACGTATAACACAAGAGTGTAGCCGAATTCCCCGTGAAGGGCTCTGGACTAACTCCTCAAGATTCCTCTAAATAAGAGTTGAGGTGCCGCGTTGGCTCTCTTGGTTGAATACAAGTGTTAGCAAACAATCCCCAAGCATATATCAATAAGCACACAATGTATATCAAGCATATAATGATAAAGACAATAAAGCATGCAAGATATAAACAAGTAAGAGATAGAGAGAGAGAGAGAGCAATCGCAAACACGGGATATTTGTTTTGAGGTTCGAGCACACTTGCTCTACGTCCCCGCCTTCACACTTGAAGGATTTCCACTATAAACCGATCCCACCAGATCACTCGGTGCCGCAACACCTACAAGGAGTTCCCACTATAACTCTTGGACTCTCTAGTCCCGTACACACCGCAAGCCCACTAGCTCGCCGAGGCCGCACCTCAAACACCGAGTTCCCACTAGAACCCGAAACAATGTGAACACACACGTCCACCTCCTCAAAGCAAAGAAAGAAGTCTTTGGTGATCACAACACTTTGATCACCTAAAAATAATCTCACAAGAACACTCCTATAGGATGAATATCAATGGATAGCTCAAGTGTTGTGTGAGAAAACAAGAATTGAAATGGTAGAGGAAAACTCAAGAAAATCACTTTTAAAACACTCTTGATAAACTCCCCTTTTAATTGGAAATATTTGGCTCTAATATAAGTGGAGAAAACCTCTTGAAAGAGTAAGAAAAACTGGTGTAAAAATCCACTTAAAATCTTGTAGAAAACAGCCCCCAAAAGCCCCAATTTATAGGGTTAGAAAAACTAGCCGTTGGGAGCCAGATTGGCCGGTCGGTCGACCGCCCGGTCGACCGGCCAATGGTCAGAAATATGACCGTTATGCCAGCGGTCGACCGTGGCCTGGATTCAGAGAGCAGACTCTCTGTCCGGTTGACCGCCCGGTCAACCGGGGCTTTCCAGAGAGCAGAAGCTCTCTGGCGGTCGACTTGGTCGGTCGACCGTCCCTCCAGCCAGAACTGGCGTGCACGTCTGTGCACGTCGGTCGATCGACCCGGTCGACCGACTTCTAGCTCGGTCGACCGATTCAGTCGACCGGCAGAAGCCAGAACAGGTCATTTTAGGGATTAAAAACTTGATATTTTTTCTTTGATAAAATCCCATAAATCCACAAAAAATCTACAAAAATAGTTTTAACATTATACTTTGATAATCAAACATGCTTGAGCAAAATCAAGACATGTTACAAACAATTTGAACTATTTTTATAACTTAGAAATTTTGGCTAGAAACGAAAACTGTATTTTTCCAAAATTGGTTTTTTCAAAACTTCTCCAAATACAAAAACAAGATATTTAAACAACTTTAAAAGCATAGAGTGTATGGAAATGATCCACTACACATACATGGTGAAATATCTATATTTTTGACATTAAGCTCTAAATTTGGTTTTGGTTCAATACATGTAAACTTTAAATACCAAAAACCAAACCGGTATTTTTCTAAAAGAAAACTCTTTTGTATTTTTCCAAAATATAAATTCTTTTATGAAAACTCATCTAAATCAAGAGTGTGTGTGTGTATAAGATATACTTGAGCAATCCACCAACTATTCTATCCTTTACATTTTATTCTAAAACAAAATCTTATAAAAATAAACCTAGACACAAGTCTTGATCTTGAAGTCTTCACTTGAAGTCTTCTTCTCCTTCTTGACTTGGTCCAAACACGATCCATAGCTCTAGACTCCTCTTGAGTACTTGATGTGATCTAGATGCACAAGCTCTTGAATCAAACCGTGCAAGCTCCAAAACTTGACTTTAAATCCTTTGTTGAAGCTACACACCTACTAAGATCTTGATCATGAATCTGTCACTAATTAAACACAAGATCATTAGTACTATAACTACATGAGTTGATCATCATCAAAACTAGAGTGATGGGCCTTTGGGCCAACACATCAAAACTAGTGTGACGGGCTTTTGGGCCAACAGTACTGGCACCCTTGCTCTCATGTACTCTTGTCTGGGTGTGCTATAAGTCTTGGGCCTACTCTTAGGGGTGCAATGACACCTTACTTCTGTAGGATCTAAAAATTACGTTAACACTTAAACAAAAATATTAGCATTAAATAAAAACTTGCATAAAAGGAAATTAAATCACAGAAAGTAAATCAAACGCAAACACAAGTGATTTATCCTGATTCGGTCCTCTTAACCTACATCCAGTCCCCAAGCCACCCGCTTGAGATTTTTGTTTAACCTTTGATTTTATACACCTAAAATCAACACCTTATATACCACTTGACAAATCCCCTTTACCAAATGTATACAACTCTTCTTACAACCAAGAAGACACAACACCTTGTACAACCTCTCTTCAACCCGAAGACGCTCTTGTACAATCTTTCTCTTTGAGTAAGCACAATAAATCCTATAAGCCTTTAATCTGTATGTGATTATGAACAAGGACTCTTATAGGTGGACTTTCAAAAATCTTCACTAAAGGATTGGAATTTGAGTGAAGAATTGAAAGTAGAAATAGTTTTTTGAAAAACAGATTTTTGAACAAAGTTTTTGGGCAGAAAACTATTGATATGATTGGCGTTTTTAGCCTAGGACAACATCCCTATTTATAGGTGAAATCTATAGTCAGTTAGGGAAGTTATTAACTTGAATTTGAATTTTAAAACGTTAGATAAAATACCAAAAATAAGAAACTGTCCAACAGTCAGAAACTGCCATTAGTCGACTTGAGGTTAGGGGTTAATCGACTAGGGTATTAATTTTTGCCTATAGTAATTACTTATAAAGGGGCAAGTCAACTAGGGTATGGCTGATACAAGAGACATATTTCTGAAAACTGAAATTAGTCAACCAGCAGAATATATTAGTCGACTACAACAGGCATTAGTCGACTAATAAAGTTGATAAGTCAACTGACAATGTTAACTGTTAGAAACAGAAAGTTAATAACTTTTCAGGATAGAGGTTAGTCGACTATATAAAATGTCAAGTCCACTATAGGATGTATAAGTCGACTAATCAAGAGAATAAGTCGACTAATAGGCTTGTGATGTGTGTGTGTGTTCCAAGGCTTTTAACATTCTAATGAATATTACAATACACATCCATAGCCATTATCCTTGGGAAGTTTTGAGTATGTAGAACGCTGTATAAGCTTGTGAGATAGAGCTCCAATGAAATGGCTTCACAAATGTATCATCAGAATTAAGTTCCAACATTCTCTCCTTTTTTGATGATGACACTTTGTGTGCACGAAAACTCCCCCTGCAGAGAATATGTTATATATTCTCCCCCTGCATAGAACAGGTTATAACAGATATAGAAAAACATGTGTTCTCTCTCTGCAAAAAATATATCATAACATATATATATATATATATATATATATATATATATATATATATATATATATATATATATATATATATATGATAAATGTTTTAAATATTTTTCTTATCAAACTTTTTATATGGTACCTGAAAGATAAACATTAGATGGTACCAATCATTATAAGATCAAAGTATTAACCTTTAGGAATCCAAACCCAATTTAAATTTGATTTTCATCTAGTATACATATAATTGTATGAATTACATATAGAATGTATATATGATGCAATATAAGTATTTTTATCAACAATGCTTAAGTTTTTAGGAATCTATATGAACTTATTCTTAATTCTTTTTGAAATAATATCAATATTTCTTTTCACAAAAGAAATATATGGATTATGATTCTTTTTATTAACATGTGAAGATTTTTCACTTTGATTTAAGAATTCAAGACCATAATGATTATGTGACATCTTTTGATATGATCACAAATCATTTAACTTTTCTTTTCCTTGATTAAATTTAGTCATAATTTTCAAAATCTCTTCATACTGCATTTTGAAACTTGACATGTCTTTATCTAAAATAATAATTCTTTCATTTAAAGACATAGTTTCTTTTTTAAGCATTACATTTTTTTTAATAAAAGTCTCATTATCCTTTTTCAATGATGATATAACTTTTTCAAAGTCATCTTTTTGAGAATTTATAGAAGAAATTTGAGAAACATAACATGAATTTTTTTGATAAGTTTTTCTTTTTCCTTTAACAAAATTTTATTATTTATCTTTTCATTCTTAAGATTATTGTATAATTCATGAAATGCATCTAAGAGTTCAGTATATTGTACCTCATCTTCTTCTTGAGCCATGAAACAAATGTTAGCATGTTCAGTGGCTTCTTCTTCATCAGAGGAAGAGGAATCACTATTCTCCCATGATGCTTGATAATCTTTCTTCTTTTTGAACTTTTTGCTCTTGAATTTTTCTTTATTTTTGAGCAATGGGCAATCCTTCTTTATATGACCTGTTTTATTACAATTAAAATATTTAAACTTATCTTACTTCAAGAACTTTCTAAACTTTCTTGGGAGCATTGCCATCTCCTCTTCATCGTCATCTGAATTGTCCGTATCTGAGGATGCATGGAAAGCAAGTTCTTTCTTCTTTGAGAAAGATTGTTATTCATCCTTCTTTCTGTCTTCCAGTTGTACTTCATATGCCATTAAATTACCAATAAGGTTTTCTAATGACATAGTGGAGAGATCATTTGCTTCTTCAATTGCAGTTGTCTTCTTCTCCCAATCTGATGTGAGTGCACGAAGGATCTTGCGAACTTTTGTGACTTGGGTATATTCCTTTCCAAGGGATGCTAAGGAATTTGTTATGTCGGTGAACTTTGTTATCATTTCTGAAATTGTTTCGTTCTCCATCATTTTGAAGAGTTCGAATTGAACAAGAAAAGAAATTTTAAATTCTTTAACCTTATTTATACCTTCATGTGTTATCTGTAGTATGTGCCATATTTGATTTGCAGATGTGGCTATTGACACATGATTGAATTCTTCTTTGGTTAAGGCACAGAATAATGCATTCATCGCTTTGGCACCAAGGTTCGCATTCTTCTTTTGATCATCACCCCAAGCGCTATAATTAGTAGTCGATTTGCTGTACGTTGCTTCTACTATGTTCCAAAGTTCATAGTTGAGTGATTGCAAGTAGATCTTCATTCTACACTTTCAGTGGTTGTAATTCGATCTATCAAAAAGCAGTGGACTTTGTGTAGAATGTCCTTCTTTGAATTGTGATGAAGGAAACTCTGTTGCCATCCTTATAGGTTGTTGACTGAATATGCAAGGCTTTGATAGAGCATGCAGGGCCGGGCTCTGATACCAATTGTAAGATCTAAAAATTACGTCAACACTTAAACAAAAACATTAGCATTAAACAAAAACTTGCATAAAAGAAAATTAAATCACAGAAAGTAAATCAAACACAAACACAAGTGATTTATCCTGATTCGATCCTCTTGACCTACATCCAGTCCCCAACCCATCTGCTTGAGATTTTTCTTTAACCTTTGATTTTGTACACCCAAAATCAACACCTTGTATACTACTTGACAAATCCCCTTTGCCAAATGTATACAACTCTTCTTACAACCACGAAGACACAACACCTTGTACAACCTCTCTTCAACCCGAAGACGCTCTTGTACAATCTTTCTCTTTGAGTAAGTACAATCAATCCTATAAGTCTTAAATCTGTATGTGATCGTGAATAAGGATTTTTATAGATAGACTCTCAGAATCTTCACTAAAGGATTGAAATTTGAGTGAAGAATTAAAAGTAGAAACAATTTTCTGAAAAACATATTTTGAACAGAGTTTTTAGGTAGAAAACTATTAATTTGAATTGGTGTTTTTAGCCTAGGACAACATCCCTTATATAGGTGAAATATATAGTCAGCTAGGGAAGTTATTAACTTGAATTTGAATTTCGAAACGTTAGATAAAATACAAGAAATCAGACACTGTCAAACAGTCAGAAACTGCCATTAGTCGACTTGAGATTGGGGGTTAGTCAACTAGGGTATTGATTTTTACCTATAGTAGTCGACTTATAAAGGAGGCAAGTCGATTAGGGTATGACTGATACAAGAGACATGTTTCTGAAAATTGAAATTAGTCGACTAGCAGAATATATTAGTCGACTACAACAGGTATTAGTCAACTTATAAAGTTGATAAGTCGCCTAACAATGTTAACTGTCAAGAAACAAAGAGTTGATAACTTTTCAGGATAGCGGTTAGTCGACTACATAAAATGTCAAGTCGACTATAGGATGTATAAGTCGACTAATCAAGAGTATAAGTCGACTAATAGGCTTATGATGTGTGTGTATGTTCCAAGACTTTTAACATTCTAATAAATATTACAATACACATCCATAGCCATTATCCTTGGGAAGTCTTGAGCATGTAGAACGCTATATAAGCTTGTGAGATAGAGCTCTAATGAAATGGCTTCACAAATGTATCATCAGAATCAAGTCCAACAACTCCTGTAGGGATGACAAATAAGTCCTGGTACCTAGCAGTACATTTCGGCTCAGTACTGGATACACTTGGGCTATTGTCCAGGGCAAGTACGGGACCCATTCTAAACATGGTTCGTCGAACTCCATCATATTCTAAATAACTTCCTCTCTAATTTGTATGTGAAGGTGTGTGGAATGAGATGTTTAATGAGGAATACAAATTATATGAGTCCCTATAACATTAATATAATTATTTCGTGTCGCTTTGTAACACGGGTTGCATAAATTCTCAGATTATAGTGACATGATATATATGGTGTGTGTGTGTGTGTGTATGTGTGTGTGTGTATATATATATATATGAGGGTTTCCTTGTTTGGATTATCCCCTCGACGTACTAATCTCCTGAAGCCATAAATTGGGTTGTACAACTGGTGTTTTCTGCATTCGATTTTATCGATTTTGAACTGTTTTGAGGTATCACTGGTTGTGTGCACTCGAATGATGAAACATGAGGTATATGGTGTGTGTGTGTGTGTGTGAGGATTTCTTGTTTGAATTATCCCCTCGATGTACTAATCTCATGAATCCACCAGCGGAGCTCGTACAACTGGTGTTACCCGCAATTGCATATCACACATTACTTGTTACTTACATAATGTTTATATAATCTATGCTGCATGACTGAACTCATATCACCCAGCATGCACACGAGTGACTGCCTATGCACGTGACTTGGCTTCATTTCGCGTACTTCGCGTGGTTATTTTGACAACCCTAAATCTGTAAGTCCAAATCCCAGAGCGCCAGAAGAGGCGGACCCAGCGGTTCAAGACTTAGCCTTCATGAGGAGCCTGTGGAGCAGAACAAATCCACATCCAGCTTGTCACCTCCTGTCCTATTTGTGAGACCCCTTTTTGCCATCTCATGAGCATCTTTTGTGTATCATACTTTCGTATTTTTAGACTCTTTCCCCTGTGATGTAATATTGATGTAAATATTAAATCACTTTCTGTGATGCCTGTTGGCCCGAAGGCCTATCACTCTAGTTTTAATGATAATTAACTCATATAGTTATAGTACTAATGATCTTGTGTTTAATTAGTATCAGATATTTGATCAAGATCTTAGTTGGTGTTTAACTTCAACAAAGGATTTAAAGTCAAAGTTTTAGAGCTAGCACGTGTTGATTCAAGAGCTCACGCATCACAATTGGATCAAGTACTCAAGAGTAGTCTAGCTTATTGGATCAAGATTTGGACCAAGTTAAGAAGGAGAAGACCTTCAAGAGAAGATTTTCAAGAAGACTCATGTTTGTAAGTGTCAAGATTTTATTTTTAGATAAAATGTAAAGGATAGATTAGTTGGTAGATTGCTCAAGTTCATATACACTCACACACAAGATTTATATGTATTTTCAAAAAAGAGTTTTCGTTTTGAAAAATACCGGTTTGATTTTTAAGCTTTAAAATATACATGTGTTTTATCAAAACTTATTTTAGAACCTATTGTCAAAAACATAGATATTTCATCACATATGTGTAGTGGATCATATTCATACACACTAAGCTTCAAAAGTGTTTAGAGTATCTTGTTTTTATATTTGGAAAAGTTTTGGAAAAAATCATTTTTGAAAAATAGAGGTTTTTGTTTAAGGCAAAACTTTTATATTACAAAAATAGTTCAAAATGTTGGTAATATGTTTTGATTTTTAATCAAACATGTTTGTATATCAAAGTATATTAATGAACTTATTTTTGTAGAATTTATGAGAATTTATGGGATTTTTATTGAAGGTAAAAAGACCAAGTTTTAAATCCCTAAAATCTGTGTTTTGGCCTTCTGTCGGTCGATCGCACGGTCGACCGAGCCAGAGGTCAGTCGACCAGGCGGTCGACCGATGTGCACAAATGTGCACAACCTTGTTTGGCTGGAGGGCCGGTCGACCGACCCGGTCAACCGCCAGAGAGCTCTGCTCTCTCGATCTGGCCCCGGTCGACCGGGCGGTCGACCGGCAGAGAGCTCCTGCTCTCTTTATCCAGGCCTCGGTCGATCGGCCGATCGACCGATGGCACAAAGGTCAGAAATTTGACCGTTAGCCGGTCGACCAGGCGGTCGACCGACAGCAGGATCTCCTGTTAAGTTGGCCTTCAACGGCCATATTTTGGGAGCCTATAAATTGGGCTTCCCTTGGACAGTTCTCAACAAGATTTGAAGTGAGTTTTTAAGTTAGTTTTTCCTACCTTTCTAAGTGTCTCTACTTGTTTTAGAGCCAAATACTTCTATATCTAAAGGAGAGTTTTTTAAGAGTGAAAAAGAGATTTCTTGAGTTTTTCACTATAAATTATATCCAAGTTTTTCTCCCATATACTTGAGCTATCCATTACTACATCAATCCTATAGGAATTTTTGTTGTGAGAGAGTTTTAAGTGATCAAAGTGTTAAGATCACCAAAGTTTTCATCTTTGTAATTGAGGAGGCAAACTTGCGGGTTCGTGTTGTTTCGAGTTCTTATGTGAGCTCGGTGTAGAGGTGCGGCCTCGGCAAGCTAGTGTGCTTGCGTGTGTAGTTCTTGCAGGAACAAGAGAGGGACTAATGAGTCCAAGAAGTTCTAGTGTAAACTCGTTGTAGGTGTTGCGATACCGAGTGTCCGGTGGGCTCGATTCTAGTAAAAATCCTTCATAGTATTAAAGGCGGGGACGTAGAGCAAGGGTGTTCGAACCTCAAAATAAATCTCCCGTGTTTGCGATTGCTCTCTCTCTCTATCTCTCACTTGTGTTTATATCTTGTACGCTCTTATTGTTCATATTCATTACTTGCTTGATGTACTTGTGCTTAAATTGATATATGCTTGGGGATTGTTTGCTCACACTTGTATTCAACCAAGAGAGCCATGCGGCACCTCAACTCTTATCAAGAGGAATCTTGAGGAGATAGTCCAGAGCCCTTCACCGGAAATTCGGCTACACTCTTATGTTATATCTTGTTTGTTTCGCTAAATAGTTTTTAATTTGCTTAAATAGTTTTAATTCCGCATTAATTCATCATTAGATTAGCTAGTCACCTATTCACCCCCTAGGTGATTTCAATTGGTATCAGAGCTTGGTGCTCTTGATTTGGGTCTAACAACCTAGAGTTAAAGATCCTTATTTTTGGCTAATCACAATATTTGTACACATACATGAATATCATGTCACCTCTCATGTTTGATATTCTTAACATCCAAACTTGAAAGGTTAAGATGTCAATGTACCTCAAAGCTGTAGGTATTCATGTTTATTTTGCCATTATTAAAGATTCTTATTGTTTCAATGGCAAATATCTTGAGGCTAATGCAAAGCCATCCATGCTTTAAAGTCAAATTTATCAAGGGTTCCTCACTTTGATTCGACTTTCGTAGTATGGAACACTATAGGTTCCCTTGGCATACAAAAGAAATATTATGCGGGGAGCGATTCGGATGATGGAAGTGATATTTTCAACTTGTGCTACATGGTCTAAGGGGATAACACCCTTGAGGTAACTTCTAATCCGAGCTTGATGAGGATGTTGACTGTCTTATGATGAGCTTGCTTCATTTTGTCAACAACTTCTTGAAAAATATGATTTGCTTAAAAAGGATAATAATAAAGTGAAAAAGAACAACACTTCTTTGTTAAAAGAAAATGACTCTCTTAAAAATAAATTTGCATGTATTTCAAAAGAAAATGATATGTTGAAAAAAGATAATATTTTCTTGACTTCTAAATTAAATGATCTTTGTGAAGGAAATACTTCTTTGAAAAATAAAATTATTTTGGTGGGCAAAGAAAAGGAAATTGCTTTGAAAGAAAATAACTCTTTAAAAAGAAAAATTATTTCAAAAGAAAAAAATAGTTCTAAAAAGAAAAAGATTGTTGATTCTCATTCTCACCATGCTTTTCATGCTACTATTGATAAAAATGAGATTCAATTCTTGAAAAATAGAATAGATTGTTTGAGCTCAACTTTGAGCAATTATGCATTTAATCATAATAGATTGAAAACCTTATTTCAAAAGAAACAAGCTTCACATGTTCATGCACATCACCCATGACACACATATGCACACTTTGCACATCATGATCACATTCACTCTCATGTGCATTTTACTGTGTACACATTACGGCCGTAAAGACCATCTAGCAAAGTTTTGTTATGATAAGGTAAATTCTTGAAATTTTGCTAATAAAAATGTTTGGACTCCGAATGATGCTAACCCCCGTGGACCCAAAAGAAAATGGGTATCAAAGTCCCCACCTCTTGTGTTTGATGTAGGTGTGGGCTCTCACATGACGTGAGAGAATTGGTGCCTTGGTGGTAAATGCATGGGCTAGATGACATACAAAATTGATGCATCACTATCAAGGAAGTTTGGTAGGAGGACCACCATATTTTGAATACTTAAAGAATAGTTCATACGGTTTGGTAAGTATCTCTAAACTCTCATTTAGTTTACATACTTTTACTTAGATAATATTTTTAGCATGCTTTGATGTTATGCTTCATATGGTGAATACTCGTTCAGATGAATTTTTCATTAAAACTTGTGTATATACTTGTACAAGTAGTGAGCAACAATTGATTCCTATATGTCTGTACTTCATTACTCATTTGTACTCATTACATGTACATGTATAACGTAGTTTTGATGATTCCTTCGTTTATACTTTTTTTGCCTATTTTTGTGCATGTTTTGCTTCATATATATGTAATTCTTATTCGAAACTAAAAATATACATGTATACCCTTGAGTTACTTACCTTCGTGTAAATTATATTATGAACTCATTTGTGTTTAGGATATATATGTATATTGTTAGTTTTGATAAATCATACATATACCTTGAAGTTTGTTTTTAAATGAAAAATGAATTTTCTTGATTTTTCATATGTTTGTTTTGAACCTCATTGACTATTTTTCATGATTATGCTAATCACATAACTTTTGTACACTCACATTATTTTTGTTTACTCATAATTTTATTTCATGAGCACATTTTTTAGCTTTATAGATTTTGAGTGTCAACTTTTGTGTATTTGGTATGATTCATGAGATATATATTTTTTGTTTTCATGTTTGAAGGATCTTTAACTAGTTTTTTAAAAATTACTTTAAACTAGTTATTTATTCTTCAATGGGTAAAGTTTTCAAATTCTGCAAAATATTTTTAAACTCTTATTTTTTTCAAACCCCTACCAACCCTTAAAGGGCGGATGGATGGGCGACCATGCCTTACGAGCCTTATTGAAATTTTTTTTATCATGTGCATGAATAGGGTAGATAGTTATGAGTAATACACATGAACATCATGAAATTCTATTTTTGTATACTCATATATGTTTTCTTATATATGTATACTTCATATTTCAAATAATATCAATTTCAATTGGTATTTGCATTTTCAAAAATATATATATGATTTGATTGTGCTTGATTTACAATATCCTTATATGTTTAAAGCACAAATTATGTTTATGCTAAGTTTGACTTAAATCTTGATTTCAATTGGTATCTCAATTGGTATATTAATGAGTTTATACATCATTTTCAATTGGTATTTCACTTGATATCAAAATATACTTCATATTTTACCTTTTTAATTGATATCAAAATTTACCATATATTTCAATTGGTATCAAAATATAAAATATTTTACTTTCATTGGTATCAAAATTTACAAATGTTTCAATTTCAATTGGTATCAAAAATTTTCAATTTCAATTGGTATCAAAAATCTTGTGATATCTTAAAATGTTATTTACTTACAAGTGGTATCTCAAAATTTGATTTGTTAATTTAATAAAATTAAAAATTTGTCTTTAAAGTGATTTTAAAAATGTTTTGATATGTATTACCTATATGCAAGGGGAGCTTAACATCTCTTCTATATATAGATTCATGTTGAGTGTATCTTATATTGAGGAGCTTGACATCTCTTCTTTATGTAGTACACGTGTGTAGGGGGGCTTAACATCTCCACTTATGCATTGTATATTATGCTTTATGTGAGTTAAGATTTTGTCATCTCTTCTTCATGTAATGCTTGTATGCAGGAGAACTAACTTACCGTCTTCCTCTTCATGAATGTATATCGCATATATATCTTTATAGTTGATTTGTTTTTCACCCCTTTGTTGATGATTGACAAAAAGGGGGAGAATGATTTTGAGTTTATATATGCAAATTTAGAAATTAAGTTTATGCGTATATTGAGTTTATACATTTTATGTTTATACAAAAGGGGGAGAAGGATTTTGAAAGTTTATACAAAAAGGGGGAGAAGGTTTTAGGGAGAAGAATTTTGATTTATCATGTTTCTCTCACCTTGTTTATGCATATATATTTGTTTAGTTCTATGCACTTCATTTAATATCTATTTGTTTATTTTTATGCATGAGTTAAGGGAGAGATTCTATGAAGCTTAACTTTAATCCATGCATATATAACTCCATGAGTTTTGTCATCATCCAAAAGGGGGAGATTGTTGGCCCGAAGGCCCATCACTTTAGTTTTGATGATGATTAACTCATGTAGTCATAGTACTAATGATCTTGTGTTTAATTAGTATCAGATATTTGATCAAGATCTTAGTTGGTGTTTAGCTTCAACAAAAGATTTAAAGTCAAAGTTATGGAGCTAGCACGTGTTGATTCAAGAGCTCGCGCATCACGATTGTATCAAGTACTCAAGAGGAGTCTAACTCATTAGATCAAGGTTTAGACCAATTCAAGAAGGAGAAGAAGACCTTCAAGAGAAGATTTCCAAGAAGACTTGTGTCATATTTGTAAGTGTCTCGATTTTATTTTTAGATAAAATGTAAAGGATAGATTAGTTGGTGGATTGCTCAAGTTCATATACACTCACACATAAGATTTATATGTGTTTTCATAAAAGAGTTTTCATTCTGGAAAATACTGGTTTGGTTTTTAAGCTTCAAAATATACATGTGTTTTATCAAAATTTATTTTACAACCTATTGTCAAAAACATAGATATTTCATCGTATATGTGTAGTGGATCATATCCATACACATTAAACTTCAAAAGTGTTTAGAATATCTTATTTTATATTTGGAAAAGTTTGAAAAAATCGTTTTTGAAAAATACATGTTTTTGTTTAAAGCAAAACTTCTATATTAAAAAAAATAGTTCAAAATGTTTGTAGTATATTTTGATTTTTAATCAAACATGTTTGTATATCAAAGTATATCAATGAACTTATTTTTGTAGAATTTATGAGAAGTTATGGGATTTTATTGAAGTTAAAAACACCAAGTTTTAAATCCCTAAAAACCTCTGTTTTGGCCTTCTTGAAAGAATTCACCTAGAGGGGGGGTGAATAGGTGATGGCTAATCTAATGGTCACTTAAGGCCAAATGATGCAAATAATGCGGAAGCTAAAAACAATTATGACCTAATTAAATCTTTTACACTAAACACCACGTATAACCAAAGAGTGTTGCCGAATTCCCCGTGAAGGGCTCTGGACAAAGTCCTCTAGATTCCCCATGAATGGGTTGAGGTGCCGTGTTGGCTCTCTTGGTTAAATACAAGTGTTAGCAAATAACCCAAGCAAGTATATCAATATGAGCACAATATATCAAGCATGTAAATGTAAAGACAATAATTGAATGCAAGATATAAAAGAGACAAAGAGAGAGAGAGAGAGAGTGAGCAATCACAAACACAAGGGTATGTTTCGAGGTTCGAGCACACTTGCTCTACATCCCCGCCTTCGACACACGAAGAATTTCCACTATGCAAGATCCCAATGGATCTCTCCTCGGTGCCGTAACACCTACAAGCCCTCGGACTCCCTAGTCCCGTACACACGCAAGCTCACTAGCTCGCCGAGGCCGCACCTCAAACCACCGAGTTCACACAAGAACTCTAAACCACCACGAGCACACTTGCCCGTCTCCTCAAAGTACAAAGATGAAATCTTGGTGATCTAAACACTTTGATCACCAATGAAAGCTCTCACTACAACACTCCTAAGGATTGAATAATCAATGGACGCTCAAGTGTTTGTGTGAGAAAAGCAAGGAAAGAATCTTTGGTGAAAAACTCAAGAAAATCTCTTTTACACTCTTGATAAACTCTCCTTTTAATTGGAAGTATTGGCTCTAATTTTGTGGAGAAAAACCTCTGGAATGAATGGGAAAAACTGGCTCTAAGAGTCTCCAAAATCTTAGCTCAAAACAATGACCAAACCCCCAAATTTATAGGCCAGAAAAATATAGCCGTTGGGGTCTGTCAGAGCTGCCGGTCGACGCGTGCGGTCGACCGCCAACGGTCAGAAATCAGACCGTTGGAGCCACGGTAGACCGCCGGGTCGACCGACCCACTGGAGCTGAGAGTCTAACTCTCTGTCGGTCGACCCGTACGGTCGGCCGAACTTTCCAGAGAGCATAGCTCTCTGGAGCGGTCGACCCGTACGGTCGGCCGTCCTCCAGTGCACAAAGGCGTGCACATCTGTGCACGTCGGTCGACCGGTCCGGTCAGCCGACTCCTAGATTAGTCGACTTATAAAGGTAGTAAGTTGACTTATCCGAAGCCTGAAACAGTTTTCTGGGATTAAAATGTTTGTCTTTTTGGCTCAAATAAAATCCCATAAAATACATAAAAATCTACAAAAATAGTTTAACCAATATACTTTGATAAACAAACATGCTTGCACAAAATCAAGGCATGTTATAAAAGATTGGACTATTTTTGTAACTTGAAAATTTGGCTCATGATAAAAACTGTATTTTCCAAAACATGTTTTCTAAACTTTGTTTTCCCAAAACATCTTCAAATAAAAACTAGATATTTTGAACTCATTAAAGCATAGTGTGTATGGATATGATCCACTACGCAAATAAGATGAAATATCTAAGTTTTTGACATTAAGCTCTAAACTTGGTTTTGGTTTAAAGATATGTATATGGGAAACACCAAAAACCAAAATAGTATTTTCTAAACTAGAAAATCTTTTGTAAAACAAAACTATCAAGAGTGTGTGTTCATGGTATACTTGAGCAATCCACCAACTACTCTATCCTTTACATTTTATCTAAAACAAAAACAAAATCTTATACCTAGACACAAGTCTTGATCTTAAAGTCTTCCTTTGAAGTCTTCTCATCTTCTTGACTTGGTCCAAGCTTGATCCAAAAGCTCCTTGGATCACACCGTGCTAGCTCCAAATCTTGACATTTTATCCTTTGTTGATCTATGCACCTACTAAGATCTTAATAATGAATCTGTCACTAGTTAAACACAAGATCATTAGTAAACATAACTTCATGAGTTGATCATCATCAAAACTAGGGTGATAGGCCTTTGGGCCAACAATCTCCCCCTTTTTGATGATGACAAAACTCATGAAGTTATATATGCATGGATTAAAGTAAAGCTTCAAAGAAGCTCCCCCTTAACTCATGCATAGACATAAATAATAGATATGGGTAATGAGGCACATGAATATGTATGCAAGTATAGAGATAAAACATGCAACAAGCATAAATTAAAATCTTTTTCTCCTATTTGCATTACAAAAATATATATGCATAAACATAAATCTTACTCAACCATGCATATAAACTCAAAATCTTTCTCCCCCTTTTTGTCAATCATCAACAAAGGGGTCAAAGTAAAATCAAATCAAACAAAATTTTCTCCCCCTTTTTGTCAAAAACAAAGAGATCAAGAAGGGGTAATACAAATCAATCAATAAAGATTTATATGCGATATACATTCATGAAGAGGAAGACGCTAAGTTAGCTTCCTTACACATATGCATTACATGAAGAAGGGATGACAAGCCCCAATTCACATAACACATATTATGTAATGCATAAGAGGAGATGTGAAGCTCCCCCTACACACGTATATCATATAAAGAAGAGTTGTCAAGCTCCTCAATTTATAATATACTCAACATGAATCTATATGTAGAAGAGATGTTAAGCTCTCCTTGCATATAGGAAATACATATCAAAACATTTTTTTTTAATTTTTCTTAAACAAAATTTTTAAAGGTATCAGAGCTCTTGTAAAACAATCAAATTTTTAAGATACCTAATTGAAAATAATCATTATTGTAAAATATATTGATACCAATTGAAATTTAACAAATATGAAGTTGAAGCATTTTGATATCAATGGTAAACATAATGATCTAAAAACTTTTATTTTTCATCATAAACTTTGTGCTTTTAAAAATGTGAGCCAATTGTAAGTTAAGCACATGAAAATCATATATATGTATGAGAAATGAGTATACCAAGTGATATTGATACATACATATATAAGAAACAAAATATGAGTATATACAAAAATTATCAATTTAGATACCAATTGAAAGAGTCCAATGATACCAATTGACATAACAATAAGATCAAGTGTATAACTCATAACCTACCACCCTTCATATGCTCAAGATAGAAGATTTTCAATGAAGCATACAAGGCATAATCACCCATCCATCCTCCCATAAACGGTAGGGGTTTTCAAAAATAAATTTGAAAATAGTATAGCATTGAAAATCACTACCAAATGAAGAATAATTAACTAGTTAAAGATAATTTTGAAAAACTAGTTCAAGATCCTTCAAAATCATCAAATCATATGTTTTTCATAAAACATAACTAGATACACAAAATTTAAGCACTCATGGTCTATAAGGCTCAAAATGATTTTAACAAACGTGTGAGTGTTAAACGATCATGTAAATAGCATTTTTATGAAAATAGTCAATGAAGTTCAAAAAGATCATAAGTCACATTTTTAACAAAACATGAAAAATTATTTTTCATTAAAACACTAATCTTCATGGTATATGTATGATTAATCCAATCCTAACAATACACATACATATCCCAAAAATAAAAGAGTCTATTAATGATGTTTGAATGAAGGCAAGAGACTCACGGGTATACATGTATATTTATTAGATTTGAATTAAAATACATATACATGAAGTAAAGTCATAAAATAGGCATAACAAGTATAAAAGAGAATCATCAAAACTAGTCTATACATATGCATATAGTGGATACAAATGAGCATGAAGTTCAAATATATATGAGTCAATTGTAGTTCACTATTCATATATGTATAAATGCAAGTTTGACACATTCTACATCTAAGCATGTAAATACCACATGAAGCACACAAATCATAAAATATGAACATGCTATGAATATTATAAATGAACAAGCATGAACATAAAAAGTAGGAGTTTAGAGATTGATACCAACTCCAAAGCTCCAAAAATAGTGGTCATCCCACCAAAACCTCCTTGATAGCGATGCATCCATATATGTGTCCATCAAGTCCATTGCATCCACCATCAAGGCACCAAATCTCTCACGTCTTGTGAGAGCCCTCACCTACATCAAAAACAAAAGGTGAGGACTTGGGTACCCATTTTTTCTTGGGTCCAGGGGGTTAGCATTTAATGGAACCCAACAATTTTTCTTAGCAAAATTTAAAGCATATATCTTATCATAACAAAATTTTGCTAAATGGCCTTTGCGGCCACAATGTGTACACTTGTACACCTTAGTATGCCTATGAGTGTGATTGTGATCGTGGTGTGCAACATAAGCAAATGCATGATGAGAGTGATGTGCATGAACATGAGGAGTTTGTTTCTTTGCAAACAAGAACTCCAACCTAGTATGGTTAAATGCACACGAGTTCAAAGTTGAACTCAAACTATCTATTTTATTTTTCAAATCTTTAATCTCATTAGTGGTGGCATGAAAAGCATGATGAGATAAAGAATCATTTTTCCTTTTCTTATTACAAACATCTTCTTTTTCTTTTTCACAAATTTTTCTTTTCAAAGATTTATTTTCTTGAAAAATTACTTCTCTTTGTTTTTCCACCAAAGCAATTTTAGTTTTCAAACTAGTGTTCCCTTCACATAAATCATTCAATTTTGACATGAGGGAAACATTCTCATTTTTCAAATCTTCCTTTTTCTTTTCTAAGCATGCAATCTTATTTGCTAATTAATCTTTTTCTTTAAGCATGCAATCAAAATCCTTTTTCAAATTTTTATTATCCTTTTCTAAACATGCAATGTTACTTCTAAATGAATCTTGTTCTATATGCATGCAAGCAATGTTCTTTTTCAAATTTTTATTTTTCTTTTTAAGCATGTCATATTTTTCAAGCACAAGATGACAAAAGGTAGTGAGCTCATCATATGACATGTCCATCATCGGATTCGGTAGTTACCTCAAGGGGTTATCCCCTTGGACCATGAAGCATGCGTTGGAGGTGTTGCTTCCAACGTCCGAATCACTCCCGGCATAGTATAGATCCTTTTCGCCAAGAGAGGTGATGATATTCCAAGCTACAAAAGCCGATTCAACATTAGAAACCCTAGATAAATAATCATCATTTAGGGTTGACTTGATAGCATGGAGGGCTTTTGCATTAGCCTCAATATTCTTACCATTTAAACAATATGCATTATTGGTTGTGGCAAGATAAACATGAATACCTAAGGCTTTGAGGTACAAGGACATCTTCACCTTCCAAATTTGGATGTTAAGAATGTCAAAGGTGGGTGGTGACATGAACTCCATGGTGTGTGTACAAATATTGTGATTAGCCTAAAAATGAGGATCTTTAACTCTACGTTGTTAGACCAAATCAGAGTACCAAGCTCTGATACCAATTGAAAGAATTCACCTAGAGGGGGGTGAATAGGTGATGGCTAATCTAATGGTCACTTAAGGCCAAATGATGCAAATAATGCGGAAACTAAAAACAATTATGACCTAATTAAATCTTTTACACTAAACACCACGTATAACCAAAGAGTGTTGCCGAATTTCCCGTGAAGGGCTCTGGACAAACTCCTCTAGATTCCCCTTGAATGGGTTGAGGTGCCGCGTTGGCTCTCTTGGTTAAATACAAGTGTTAGCAAACAACCCAAGCAAGTATATCAATATGAGCACAATATATCAAGCATGTAAATGTAAAGACAATAATTGAATGCAAGATATAAAAGAGACAAAGAGAGAGAGAGTGAGCAATAGCAAACACAAGGGTATGTTTTGAGGTTCGAGCACACTTGCTCTACATCCCCGCCTTCGACACACGAAGGATTTCCACTATGCAAGATCCCAATGGATCTCTCCTCGGTGCCGCAACACCTACAAGCCCTCGGACTCCCTAGTCCCGTACACACGCAAGCTCACTAGCTCGCCGAGGCCGCACCTCAAACCACCGAGTTCACACAAGAACTCTAAACCACCACGAGCACACTTGCCCGTCTCCTCAAAGTACAAAGATGAAATCTTGGTGATCTAAACACTTTGATCACCAATGAAAGCTCTCACTACAACACTCCTAAGGATTGAATAATCAATGGATGCTCAAGTGTTTGTGTGAGAAAAGCAAGGAAAAAATCTTTGGTGAAAAACTCAAGAAAATCTCTTTTATACTCTTGATAAACTCTCCTTTTAATTGGAAGTATTGGCTCTAATTTTGTGGAGAAAAACCTCTGGAATGAATGGGAAAAACTAGCTCTAAGAGTCTCCAAAATCTTAGCTTAAAACAATGACCAAACCCCCAAATTTATAAGCCAGAAAAATATAGCCGTTAGGGTCTGTCAGAGCTGCCGGTCGACCCGTGCGGTCGACCGCCAACGGTCAGAAATCAGACCGTTGGAGCCACGGTCGACCGCCGGGTCGACCGACCCACTGGAGCTGAGAGTCTAACTCTCTGTCGGTCGACCCGTACGGTCGGCCGAACTTTCCAGAGAGCAGAGCTCTCTGGAGCGGTCGACCCGTACGGTCGGCCGTCCTCCAGTGCACAAAGGCGTGCACATCTGTGCACGTCGGTCGACCGGTCCGGTCGGCCGACTCCTGGATTAGTCGACTTATAAAGGTAGTAAGTCGACTTATCCGAAGCCTGAAACAGTTTTCTGGGATTAAAAAGTTTGTCTTTTTGGCTCAAATAAAATCCCATAAAATACATAAAAATCTACAAAAATAGTTTAACCAATATACTTTGATAAACAAACATGCTTGCACAAAATCAAGGCATGTTATAAAAGATTGGACTATTTTTGTAACTTGAAAATATTTGGCTCATGATAAAAACTGTATTTTCCAAAACATGTTTTCTAAACTTTGTTTTTCCAAAACATCTTCAAATAAAACTAGATATTTTGAACTCATTAAAGCATAGTGTGTATGGATATGATCCACTACACAAATAAGATGAAATATCTAAGCTTTTGACATTAAGCTCTAAACTAGATTTTGGTTTAAAGATATGTATATGGGAAACACCAAAAACCAAAATAGTATTTTCTAAACTAGAAAATCTTTTGTAAAACAAAACTATCAAGAGTGTGCGTGCATGGTATACTTGAGCAATCCACCAACTACTCTATCCTTTACATTTTATCTAAAACAAAAACAAAATCTTTTACCTAGACACAAGTCTTGATCTTGAAGTCTTCTCATCTTCTTGACTTGGTCTAAGCTTGATCCAAAAGCTCCTTGGATCACACCGTGCTAGCTCCAAATCTTGACATTTTATCCTTTGTTGAGCTATGCACCTACTAAGATCTTGATAATGAATCTATCACTAATTAAACACAAGATCATTAGTAAACATAACTTCATGAGTTGATCATCATCAAAACTAGGGTGATAGGCCTTTGGGCCAACATGCCGGTCGATCGAGCTATAGGTCGGTCGACCGGACGGTCGACCGATGTGCACAAACGTGTACAGCCTTGTTTGGCTGGAGGACCGGTCGACCGCTAGAGAGCTCTGCTCTCTGGATCTGGCCCCGGTCGACCAGGCGGTCGACCGGCAGAGGCTCCTGCTCTCTGTATCCAGGCTTTAGTCAACCGGCCGGTCGACTGATGGCACAACGGTCAGAAATCTGACCGTTGACCGGTCGACCGACAGCAGGATCTCCTGCTGAGTTGGCCTCCAACGGCCATATTTTGGGAGCCTATAAATTGGGCTTCCCTTGGACTGTTTTCAATAAGATTTGAAGTGGATTTTCAAGCTAGTTTTTCCTACCTTTCTAAGTGTTTATCTCTACTTATTTTATAGCCAAATACTTTCATATCAAAAGGAGAGTTTTTCAAGAGTGTTTTTCAAAAAAGAGATTTCTTGAGTTTTTCACCACAAATTATATCCAAGTTTTTCTCACACATACTTGAGATATCCATTGCTACATCAATCCTATAGGGATCTTTATTGTGAGAGAGTTTTAGGTGATCAAAGTGTTAAGATCATCAAAGTGTTCATCTTTGTAATTGAAGAGGCGAACTTGCGGGTTCATGTTGTTTTGAGTTCTTGTGAGAGCTCGATGTAGAGGTGTGACCTCGGCAAGCTAGTGTGCTTGCGTGTGTAGTTCTTGCGGAAACAAGAGAGGGACTAGTGAGTCCAAGGAGTTCTAGTATGAACTCGTTGTAGGTGTTGCGATACCGAGTGATCCGGTAGGATCGATTCTAGTGGAATCCTTCATAGTGTTGAAGGCGGGGACATAGAGCAAGGGTGCTCGAATCTCGAAACAAATCTCCCGTGTTTGCGATTGCTCTCTATCTCTCACTCGTGTTTATATCTTGTACGCTCTTATTGTTCGTATTCATTACTTGCTTGATATACTTGTACTTAAATTGATATATGCTTGGGGATTGTTTGCTCACACTTGTCTTCAACCAAAAGAGCCATAGCGGTACCTCAACTCTTATCTAGAGAAATTTTGAGGAGATAGTCCAGAGCGTTTCATCGGAAATTTGGCTACACTCTTAGGTTATATCTTGTGTGTTTAGCTTAATAGTTTTTAGTTTGCTTAAATAGTTTTAATTCCGCATTAATTCATCATTAGATTAGCTAGTCATCTATTCACCCCCCTCTAGGTGATTTGAATGACTATGTACTCGTGTATTTCTCTTGGTTGAATGTATGATACCACCGCGCTTCAGCTCTCTAACTCTTATCTTTTACTAATACTTAGCATACATACGTGGGGGTATTTCTGCCCAGCGTATGTACGTTCAGTGACATCCCCGCGGCCGCCGGGACGGGGCGTCACATCAAGCCTCACAAAAATGACTTATTTCTGAGGACATAACTATGATTGTAGTCCCCACAAAATGATTGCAACCCTATTTATAAGGATTACGATCATGATTGCAGTCCTCATAAAATTCACTATTTATGAGAAATGCGACCATGATCACAATTTTACAAAAATGTCATGTTTCTGAGTCTTTATATGATTGCGATCATGATCGCAATCCTCTTTATTAACACTGTGACCATGATCACAGTATTCACAAAAATGTTCTATATTTGAGTCTTTTTTAGGACTATGACCATGATCGCAGTCCTAAGAGGACTGCTATCACGGTCACAGTCCTCACAAAATGTCGTATTTTTGAGGTTTTGTGAGGATTGCGACAATGATCACAGTCCTCACAAAATGTCTTATTTCTCAGTCTGTCCTCATAAAACTCATCGCGAGCATGAACAAAATAAGATCTGTAAAAAGGTCGATCCCAAAAAAATTTCCAAGGGTTTCGCCCTCGACCCCGGGAAGGGGCTCCCCTCCCTCATTCCAACCCTACGGTAACCTGATCGCGCAGGTCAATCCGTGAATTACTCTATGTCGGGGTCAAGGTTGAGTGGTGAGCAAGTCAGGTACAATGAGAAAAGGTAAAATAGAAAATCAAAAAAAAATATAAACAAGTGGTGGTTGGGAGGAACCAGTTTTTTCTGACATGAATGAGGTTGTCGCGAATCAAATTATGACGCTGAGTATTTTTTTTAATTATAAACTAAAGTTGGTGGTTTTAGCGAAATATTCCTTTAAAAAATGACTAAAAATCTTATAAAAATTTTAGTCTGAATAAATAATCAATTTTCTTAATCAATTATATGAAATGCGAGGCCTTGAATTTTCTACTAGCTTATTAAAATAAATGAATAACAGGGCTGGCATGTCACCGTAACATGGAAGTGAAGCTCACTATTATTGGAGTCGACTGGGACTAAGACAAAATATTCACCATCTTAATCTTAACGTTTTTTTTTTCCATGAAGGCTTCACATAACAAGCATAAGTTTCATCAAACACTTGACAAAGTTTTACAATCAGTTGTCAACATATCACCAATTTTCTTATAAAATAGTCTTAGCTTTCTGACTAAGTAAACTATAGACCAGAAAAAGACTTGTCACAATCTCAAAAGACAAATTGGCCTAGATAATAACTTTGCATAAAAAAGTATATTCAACTTCTAGACACACACCAAGGGAGTTTTTCTTTCATGTAATTTGCCCGTAATTGGTAAAATATAATTACAACCAAATCGCTTACGGTATTTGTTTGGGGCTATAAGTCATAAAATGCACTTACAGCTCACTTGCAGCAGTTAATTTTATAGTCATGCAAATCCTACTTACATCCCACTTGCAGTAAAAACAGTTAATTTTATGATCATGCAAATCTATTTTGCAAAGAATTAATTGTAATTATACTAATATTTCTTATTATTAGAATTTTTTATTACTAGATTAGTAATATTTAATATAAAATTAATAATTTTTTATTATTAAATTATTTTTTAATTTTGAAATCTATTATTATTAATTATTGAATTTAATAATATTTAATATTAGATTGCAATATTTAATATTTTTAATAATTAATATTAGATTACTATTAATTTTTTAATAATCTAATATTTTTTTGTTATTTTTGAATATTAATTTTTTAATATTTTTAAAAATTAATATTTTTATTTTTTTATTTTTTAATATTTATATTTTTTATTATTTTACTATTTTTAATATTTAATATATTTAATCACTAAACAGTTTGTTTTGTGGACAACTTTTCGCTTACGACTTACACATTACCAATCAAATATTGTAAAATACAATATACTTTCCTACTTACAATTGCACATTACTAATCAAATACCGTAAAACTTACTTGCATAAAGCTCACTTACAACTGTAAAAGAGTTTATCACTTATGATTTACGACTTACGATCACTTATAACAGCCAAACATACCCTAAGACTCAAATAGAACACACTTTCTTTTTCGTATAAAATAACACTCCTCTGAAATGAAAAAGAAGAGAGGAGGAAAAAATAAAAATAAAAAACAAGGGGTTTTTCGTTATACCCCCTATGTCAAATCGTAATTAGGAAAAAAACTCCTCTTCATAATTTTGTTCGCTTCAGCCGCCTTTTTTTTAAAAGCATGGATGTGTGCCCTACGTGTCAAAGCGCTCATCAACAATGACAGACGAAAATGCCCCTAACTAATAGCTTTAAAGAAAGCAGAGCGCTTCAAAAATGTCCTATTTCTGAGAACTGCCACAATGATCACAGTCCTCACAAAAAGTTGCCCTATTTCTGAAGACTGCGATTATGATCGTTGTCCTCACAAAATGATCACAGCCCTATTTCTGAAGATTGCGATCATGAACGCCGTCCTAAAAAATGCACTATTTATGAGGACTGCGTCATGGTCACATTCCTCACAATATATCTTATTTTGAGGTTTTGTACGTACTGCGACCATTATCGCAGTCGCAGTCCTCACAAAATGTCATATTTCTCAGTTAGTCCTCAGAACATATCGTGAGTACGAACAAAATAAGATCTGTAAAAAAAGTGATCCAAAAAAAAAATCCAGGGGCTCCGCCCCCGATCTTGAGAGGGGGCTCCCCTCTTCCCTTGTAACCCTCACGACGACCAGAGTGCACAAGTCGACTTGGGAATTGATATGCATCAGAGTCAAGATTGAGGGGTGAGAAACGTCAGATGATGTAATGAGGAAGAGAAAGGTAAAATAGGAAATAAAAATATATAAATAATTGATAGTTGGAAGGAACCAGTTTTTGCTGACGTAGATGAGACTGTAACAAATTAAATTATGATATTGAGTTTTTATCTGATTATAAAACGCCCTAGCGAAATATTCCAGAAAAAACAAATAACTCTTTATTACATGACGCAAGCGCTTAGCAAAGGATCACATACTGTATTAAAAATTCAACCAAAGAACATGGAGATGTGGGACCCGCTCACCATCTTATTATACCCCCAACCCCAACAACGAGCAACAATAGAGACCTAGACCATCATTTCACTGATTGCAGAGCCCTGTCAAGCAGGAGCCATGGTGATTCCCCGAATGAAGCTGGGCTCTGAGGGACTGGAGGTGTCGGCCCAGGGACTGGGCTGCATGGGCATGTCGGCCGTCTACGGCCCTCCGAAGCCCGAGCCTGACATGATCCGCCTCATCCGCCACGCGGTCGACGCCGGCATCACCTTCCTCGATACCTCCGACGTCTACGGCCCCTTCACCAATGAAATCCTCATAGGAAAGGTAGGTTCCTACAAAAATAAAATAATAATAATAATAATAATAAACCCAACTTTCCCCCTTTCCTTTTCTTTTTTTTTTAAGTATTTTCTCTTTTTTGGTTACAGGCTCTGAAGGGGGTGAGGGAGAGAGTAGAGCTGGCCACCAAGTTTGGGATCAATTTCGATGGCGAGAAAAGAGAGGTCCGCGGGGATCCTGCCTATGTGAGGGCTTCCTGCGAGGCGAGTTTGAAGAGGCTCGATGTCGACTGTATTGATCTTTACTACCAGCACAGGATCGATACCAGGGTCCCCATTGAGGTCACGGTATGCTTGTTCGATAGCTTGCTGGAATTCTTAATCTTATCATCTGGTGTTTAGTTAGCGTTGTTGGGTGGACATGAGGTTCGGTTTCTTGGAACTAATTCATGACTCTATAATATTTTTGATAGACTTCCATATCTAAAGTTACAAACTTCAAAGAATAATGAATGGAACCCCTTTGGGCCTAGTTTGGTGACACGGTCTCTGAATCCGTGGTTTCATTTTAGTTAATATGAGGCTAAGGTTTATATGTATAGAAACCTTGGTTTTGAAATTTTGAGGTTTGACAAACCTGAATGATTTTTTGGCTTCTCCTAAATTTCATTGTTTCAAAAACTCTACTAACAGTATAGTTTTCAAAACCGTGGTATTATTAATTTTGGGGCTTCCAAACCATGGTTTTAGAAACTCATTTTGGTTGTCAAACAAACCATGGTTTCAGTTTTTGTGGTTTGGCCTCTAAACTTCCACGAAACTATGGTTTCAAGAGACCAAAAGCCTGATTGCCAAACTAGGCCTTGAAGTTGAGATATAGATGCTTAGAAAGTTGTTCAACAACAACAAGTTCATACTAGTACATTCTTATAGTGAGAAAGGTTTTTACGTATTACAAGGAAGCAAAGAAGCAAAGACAGACAGCGGGATTGGTGTAGGAAAAACACCTTTGCGGTTATATACGTATATTATTCTCAGTAATCTCATGTATGAGTTTGCAAAATTTTTGCTTATCGATTGAGCACTGAACAACCCCCCCTCATTAATAAGGACTTTGTATTCAAGGTCAAAATAAACTTATTATCATCACACTCGCACTTTACCTGAATTCATATTCACCAATGTCAAAGCTCTTTACCTGAATTATGTATTTATCAGCCTTGCTAGTTCCTTGGAACCTATCAAACTGAAAGGACTCTAGATTGAAGATAACCTAGAATGCATGGGGTTTGGGGAGAATTGCACATTTCGATTTATGTTGGTAATATCATATCGGGTTTTGAGGTAGCCGATACGATATTAAGATACCGAGATTTTAAACCATGGTTGATAGCTTCGGCTCTTTGCACATCTATTTCACATCCTTCACTAGAACCACTGGTATCGAAGTCAGAATAGAGAGTGTCTGAGAATTTGATCTCACAAGGTTTCATTTGGAGCTTGATGAAAGAATTTTTGACCTCTTGGCCACAACCTGCTAGTAGTGTAAAAGGCATCGTTCGGAAATGTTTGTTATGCTATAATTTGCCATGATGAATGCTGGAAAGGTTTAATGGACTTTAAAGTCTAGCATTACTCAGGCTTTATTTAACTTTATCCCTTGGAGTTTTGATGGAAAGTTAGTGTTTGGAGATTGAATTTCTGGATACAATTTGCCGTGATACATGCAGAAAAGGTTTGCATGGACTTGGAAATCAAGAATTACTTGGATTTTATTGTAGTTTATTTACTTAGGGGGGCTTGATGGAGAATTTCATGTTTGGAGATTGTTCGTGCTAAAATAGATACAGTTAACACAGTTTGCTAGGAATTGTATGCCTCATACCATGTACCAACTTGGATTCTATGGAAGTCTTCTAATTTGAATGCTGATGATCAATTGCACTTTGATTGCAACAATTTATATCAGCCTTTGGGTTTTAGAACACAGGGCTGAGATTGAAGCTCTTATGACAGGACCATTTTCTGGGTATTTAAACCCTTCACTGAACGTCTTTAAGTGGCATATTTTGGACAGCCCCACCTGGCTATTTCTCCCCTCTTTTGTGTTTGTCTTTTGTCTGTGTTCTAAAGAACTAAGAGATTAAAGGGCGGTTTGTTTTTTGTATTTAGAGGCATTTTGTACCCCACCTTATATCCCATATTTTAGTCAATATCCATCATCTCCTTTGTGAATGTGGCCTATCTATGCTGAAATACATTATAATCCTTGTGTTTATGTTTGTCTAAGTTTTTATGGTCTTGACTTGCCTGTAACCATCTGTAGATTGAGTTCATTTTTATATCTACTTCACATTGGCTGTTAAAAGAAAAATGGACAGGCTAGTCTGGCCCCGTTCCTTTTCTATTCCAACTTTCCTTTGGTTATAAATATAATTCATACCTGACAAGTTGACTACTGTCTGCATATGAGATCAAGTGTGAATGGGTGTGTACTTTTTCATCGTCTTTGTCCTGATATTCTAATGCTATTTTCGTACATCAGATGGGAGAACTTAAGAAACTAGTTGAAGAAGGAAAGATAAAATACGTAGGGTTGTCTGAGGCTTCTGCTTTAACAATCAGGAGGGCACACGCTGTTCACCCTATAACTGCTGTCCAGCTGGAATGGTCTTTATGGTCAAGAGATGTAGAAGAAGATATAATACCTACTTGCAGGTGAGGTATTTTCACTGGCATTTGTATATGTTTCCAGAAAAATAAGTTCTGCAGCCAGGATACAGCAGCGCCTCATCTCCTCTTTAATAACAGAATATATTACCTCAAGTTACTCGCATTCTTTGTTTACTTAATTAAGGAAAGGAATCATTGGGTGGCTTCATTTTTAAAACTCTTATGTTAATTTTCAGAGAACTCAGGATAGGGATTGTTGCATATAGTCCATTGGGAAGGGGCTTCTTTTCCTCTGGGCCAAAGATGGTTGATAATTTATCAAATGAAGACTTCCGAAAGGTATGTATTTAAGAAGCTTAAACTTTTCATTAGTTTTCTCTTTGCCTTGGAGTGATATAGGGATTAGGATATTGCTAGGAAAAAGTGATGGTATCAGAGGGACTATATAGAGATTTACAAACAAACTTTCATTTACCAGTGCTCACTTCTATTAATGGACACTGAAGGGACTGAACCAATTGTGAGTTGCATATTTCAAATTACCCGGCCATTTTCATGACTTAACTGCCTAATTGGTAACTACACAACCAACAGCTGACTATCTTTTAGGTGATCAATTTTAGCCTGTTGGACTGCCTACTGTGAAATCAACATGGTTGGAACAGATACAATCATTGTTGATTTGTTAGATGAATTAAATGTTACTGCAGAGATTTGATTGTATACTCAATGCCCGTTGCATGTATACACTAACACTTAAATATTACTGCATAAAGTAGATTGTATCCATAATGCTCTTTACATTTATGTACTGGATGACTGCATATCACAGCATCGCTGTCTGCTTATCTGAGGTCCTTCTATCTGTAAGTATATTTCCAGTACCTGTTCACATTGAGATCAGACTATTTATTCTCTTTACTGGATGAGTAATTTCTGAACCAACCTAGGTTTCTCTCAACCAAAAGTATTTTACTTGGCAAAGTTCTCTTATATGCTCTTCTGATATGTTAGCTTCCAAGGGAAGTTACCAAAAGGGAAATGTGTCACGGAATTGCTTTCCTAGATTTTCATCCATAGCCTTCAACTTCTTACCATATGACAAACTATTACCTGTTGAAGGTAGTCTAGTTGAAATACTGAAGATGAAATGTTATTTGCAGTACATGCCTAGATTCCAACCTGAAAATCTGGAGCAGAATGTTACAATATTTGAACGTGTTAGTGAGCTGGCTTCGAGAAAAGGATGCACCCCTTCTCAGCTAGCCTTGGCTTGGGTTCACCACCAGGGAAGTGATGTTTGCCCTATTCCTGGCACTACTAAGATTGAAAACTTGAAACAAAACATAGGAGCACTGTCTATTAAACTCACGCCAGAAGAGATTGCACAGCTTGAATCATTTGCTCCGGCTGATGCTGTAAAGGGCGATAGATATCCTCCTTCAATGCAGACTTGGAGGGAGTCCGAGACCCCTCCCCTTTCTTCATGGACAGGTAAATAGTCGTGCTCACCTCCCGAGTTGTTAAATTATAGGATGTTTGGATGACTGTATCCTCTTTCTTTCCAATGGTACTGTATGACTACTAAGACTGTTTTCTTCGTTATATATTGTAGTTCTAAATCAGCATTGTGCATGAATTGTCACTATTGTCTTTGATGAGCCATCTGTATGTTGATCTGACAATAATCATAATAATGGCAAAGCATTTGCAATGAGGGATTTTTGTGTAATTAGCATATATTTTGTTACTGTCAGCGTATGTTATCACATGCAGACATTTTCTTTTTTATTGTTCATCGGGGAAACCATTTCATGCATGGAATGCAACAGCTTTTATGCCTACGTGTTCTAATGGACAGATTCTGGTTGAAACTGCCATGTAATATCTTTTATGCAGATGAGAAGATTCATTGTAAACTATACACCCCTAAGAATATTATGATATCGCTGTGTACAAAGGGTAAATCACACAAGATCTCCCTGAACTGCGAGTATGCATCAGAAGTGCGTGTTGTGCTATTAAATGAGTAGAAAACCTTTCCTACTGTATTGAGTTAATAAGCACACAATCTTATACCTATCGACTTTTGCATCATCTGCTGAACCAAATAATTCCAGCAAATAGTTGGTGTGGTGGAGAGTTTTCGCTGCGAGTGATCAGACGGTCGACTCACACCACAAGCGAGAATAGGTAAGTGGGGTGTAAGTGTAAAATAGTGATCACAACGCAGACAACAGACAGAGACAATATTTTTGCTTGGAAACCCAAATCGGAAAAAATCACGGGGAGGAGGAAAAATCACTATAATTCACAACTTCACAGGAATTACAGGAACTGGTTGGTGTGCACTGAATTATGAGTGAGTGGAAGGAAAAAAAGCCTTCTTTCTCACTACAGGAGAAGTTCTATTTGTGCTAAACTGTTGGCATGGAGGCAGATGGAGTACTGGCGAGATCTGCGTAACTGTACGATCTTCACGAGCTTATTTGTTGTAATGACCATGATTGTGGGCACTGGACTGTTGGGATTTTATGCAAGGAATCTCTTCATTGTCCATAATTGTCTGCCTTGAATACAGGGGCGTTACACTTCTTCAACGTGAGAGAAGGGATGTGGCATAATTACAGGCGGAGATCTTGGTGATCGCTATTGGGGACTTCCAGGGTGAAGTCAGAAATCTTGGACTGTGGGTGACTCCGAAGAGTGATGTCTTCAAGAGCTGTGGACGTATTCAGGAGGATCCGATGTTACAGAGGTTGCTGATTGATGCAGAAGCTTCAAAAGGGGAACTTGGTTGCTCGGAGAGGTGTCAACACCTCTGTGAGGGTCAATTTTTTGTCACGACAAATGCCTCTCTCTCTTTCACTTGCCGGAGCCTGTAGGAGGGAACAGAAAAGCGGTTAGAAGAGATCCTTGAATGTCTTGAATTCTTCTTGATGTTGGTGAAAGGGAGGATCTGATCCATTAATGCGAATCTTTTGGATTTCACCTGGAGATTATGTAGTTGGATGATAGCTGGTGTGTCGATCGATTAGACTTGCTTGAAATCTGTGACTGGTATCTTTTCGAATCCTGGCACCATAATGACTGAGATCGTGTGGCAGAGGCAATTGATATCCTGGTGATTCGATTGACCGTCGATCTTGGGTTGTGATCGACTTTTTCGAGGAGTAGATTTGAATTCGAGACGTTTCGACTCCTCCTCCATTTATAAATAGGGTGGAGCCCTAGGGTTGAAATTGCTTATCTTCTTCTCTGAAAAATCCTTGCTTTCAGACTCTTTTCTTTGGTGGGTTGTCTTGTCGTTTTTCTCTTTCGTCTGGTGGAGGAAAGAGAGGGAGAGGATGGAGAAGGTGAAAGTGGTTGTCGGACTCTTGTCGTTCGGGAGTTTGGTTGGCACAAAACATCAATTTTCGCGATGTGTTTGTCGCAAAACATTAGTTTTCGCGACAATGCTCTGCTATCAGGAAGGAAGATTGGGCTCCTGCTTCGATTATATTTGTTCGTCTGATCTCCGATCGAATCAATCTAGGTCTCATCTTGGGGCTTGGAGATCTTTCCGGATAGCGTGTATGCGGTAGGAGTGGGGCTTATCCTGGACGGTTACTGAGGAGAATGTGACGCCACGACAATATTGCTTCTCTTGAAGTTTTTATTCTAATCGGACGCTGCTGCCTCGCGCTTGGATATTCTTTTCTTGCAGTGCGCATCAAGAGGGGAGTATGGGGGTATTCGTCGAGATGTCATCGATGAAACACTTCTTTCATAGCTCCGACCTCTTCCTCAGAACAAAGGGCCTGTGATATCATCACTGGCTTGCGAACTTCCGTCTGGGGTTCGAGGCGGAGGAGAGAAGATCTTTTCACCGGAAGGATCCTTGTTTTTTTGAAGGAGCCTCGTGGAGCTTCTTCTGGGGCCTTTGGATGGTGGCATGAACAATAAGGTCTGGTCTCCGTGAAGTGTTCTCCGATATGGACCTTTATTTGCTTCAGCATTGGGAATCTGTTTGATGGTGGTAGGGCTAGATGGGCAAGAGTTGGATCATCTATGTTTCTTTTCAAAAAAGTAAACACAAAAGTGTAATGAAACTCGCATTACTCTTGTTAGATGTAATCTAGTGTGTGTATTTGAGGGATGAATTGAAAATGGAATGACTCGGAATAAATATATGTATATTTCTTTTAGAATGAAAATGTTTGTTTAGATCTTGCCTCGATTGTTTTACCATTGGCTTTTGGAATTGGTGTGTTCGCACCTCCTTCAGAGTGCTGATCTTTTAATTCCAGATTGTTTGATTTGGCACAGGAATAGTCTGGTAAGTTTGCAGCATTGTTCCTGAGTAAGGGTAGTCCCATCGGCAGTATCGACAAATTTTTAACCTCTGAGTGGGCGAAATCCCAACAACAGAGTTGGATTCACGTATACATCCGAGTGGGGGTGTGATCTATCATCCATCAACGGGGCTGTGAACTTGGGACTCTGAGACGGGAAATCTCTACAGCGGAGTTGGGCCTCCGAGTGGGGGAATTCCCAGCAGTGAAGTATGGAATTTGGTAGGGCTCTGAGAGGGGAAATCCCTATAGCAGAGTTGGGTCTTTGAGTGGGTAAATCCCAGCAGCGGAGGGATGATGCGCATATAAACATGCAATGAAAACCTAAGTTAAACGTTACATGCAATATTATAATAACACTTAAGGCGTAAATTCAATAGATTGGGATGACAAGGCTAGGCATGCTCAACTTTTAATCGCACGAAACTAGTACATTGGGGTGATAATCCAAATAAGGAAACCCTCATGTATATACCATGTGTCTCGTGCGCCTATAGGTCCAACATACACAACCATGTCGTCCCAGGATGAGTAACATATGCACGAATAATTCACAAAAGTGGTATTCGGATAATACCTGGGCGGAGTATGCCTCTCCGATATGTTTGATTTTTTCAGCCTCTAATCACATGAAAATAGTACGCCGAGGGGATAATCCAAATAAGGAAACCCTCATATATGTATATACCATATGTTTCATGTAATTATAAACTCTCCAGAATGTTTACCTACAAATTTGGAAAGGGACCTGAAATAAGGGGGCGAACCAGCGACAGATTGGATGTGTCAACTCCTAGTAGGGGTGAGGGCCACAGAGGAGTGGTGATCCGGGTCTCCGAGTGTAGGACAATCCCACAACGGAGGGTTTCGGTTTCTCATAAGTCAATCGAGATGGAGCGCGTAAGCTAATGCTTGCGTTGCCGACTCTGAGTGGGAGACACTCCCATTTCGGGACGTACAAGCGTTAAGGATTGATGAGGGACACTCCCATCAGCATGGCATGGATTCCAAGTGGGGCATACTCCCACAACGGAGGGTTTCGATTGGTCGTAAGCCAATCGAGATTGAGCCGTAGGTTGATGCTTGCATTGCAAACTCCGAGTGGGGGACACTCCCACTTCTGGACGTACAAGCGTCAGGGACTGATGGGGACACTCCCATCAGCATGGCAGAGACTCCGATTGGGGGACACTCATAAAACGGAGGGTTTTGACTGCTCGTAAGCCAATCGAGATAGAGCCCGTAGGCTGGTGCTGGCGTTGCTGATTCCGAGTGGGAGACACTCTCACTTCAGCACGTACTAGTGTTAGGCACTGATGGGGGATACTCCCATCAGCATGGCAGGGACTTCGAGTGGAGACACTCCCACAACGGAGGGTTTCAACTGCTCATAATCCAATCAAGATGGTGCCTGTAGGTTGGTGTGTATGTTGCCGACTCCGAGTGGGGGACACTCCCATCAGCATGGCAGGGAAACAATTAGGAGCATATATGCATCTTATTTCATCAAAACAGAATACATGTGCTTTGAAGGAAATACCGGGGGTGTTATTGGTTAAAGTACTTGTACCACCCCGTTCATGGAATACGTACTTAGATACGTATTCAGGATTTTCCATCACATTTTTTATTTTTTCCGTATTTATTTTTGTTTTATAATTATTTATGCGATCGTTTTTCATTGGATCCGGATTCGTGGACTCGGAGTCGGCCCTAGTCTGAACTGGGACCCGATTTCAGTGTATGACTCGATTTAGTCTTTTCGGTAGTTAGCTTTGGTCGGTTTCAGTTTCAAACATCCTTTTCTAATATTTTAGATTTTCTATGATTTCCTAGAATTTTTCTAAATTAAATTGCAAAATCTTCAAAACCTATATCGACCGGTGGCGCTAATCGATTTCAGGATTTTTAATTTACAAACGGAGTTGAATTTCTATAAACTACTTTAACATTATTTTTCAAGATCGCATTTTCTATCTCAATACATTTTTATAGATTTTTCTGAATTTATCAAAAGTCTACTGGATTTGGTGTTGGCTAGTATTGTTGGTCGATTCCATGATTTTTAATTTACAAACAGAGTTGAATTTCTAAAATTTGTTTTCACATTATTTCTTATAATCACATTTCCTATCTTAGTGCATTTTTAGAGGTTTTTCTGAATTTATCAAAATTTGGCAGGATTTGGTGTTGACCGGTATCACCGGAAGATTCTAAGATTTTTATTTTAAAAATAGGATTTTATTTCTGAAAAATCTATTTCATATTATTCCTCAGGGTGATGTTTTCTACCTCTGAGTATTTTGGGAATTTTTCTCGAATAGTCGATATTTCCCGATGTTATTATTATATTAATTATTTTGAAATCTTTTTCTTCCTTCTTTTTTTTCTTCTCTCATCCCACCGCATGCGCCCATGTGGGCCTGCCACCCATCAGTCCCCTATCCCATCACCTTTTCTTTTTCTTTCTTTTTTCTTCTTTCTTTTCTTTTTCTCTTGTTCTCTTTTTCTCCTCCTTCCCTCTTCTTTTCTCTTCCCTTCACCCGACCGCCGTGGCCTCTATCCACCTAAGCTCCGGCGACGCCCCCACCCTGCTAGCGACCCCCCAACTCCGGCGATCCCCTCGATATCTCTCTCTCTTTTTCTTTTTCCTTTTTTCTTTTTCGTTCCTTTTCCTTTTCTTTTTTCCTCTTCTTCTTCTTTCCCCAGATCCGCGCCGCCCTGGTCTTCGCCGACCTCCGATCGCGCCACCCGAAGCTCCGGCGACTTCCTCACTCATCCTCTCTTCCCTCTCTTCTCCTTCCTTCCCTTTTCCTCTTCTTCTTCTTCTTTTTCTTCCTTCTTTTTCCTTTTCTTTTTCCTTCCTCTCTTTTCTCTAGCCGACAACCGCCGGCGACCTGGCGGCCGCCGCGCCGCCCCTGGCCTGCCCCCGGTCGGCCAACCCCTCTCCTTTTCTCTAATCTCTTCTCTTCTCCTCTTCTCTCTCTCTTTCACCTCTTCTCTCTCTCACCTCTCTGTTTGGGCGCCACCGGAGGCCAGAGCTGCCACTGGCCGACAGAGGGCCAGCCAGGCCTCTGCTCTCCCCTTTCTCTCTCTCTCCTACTCTCTCTCCCCCTCTCTGTTGTTCTTCTTTTTTTTCTCTCTCTTCATCTCTCTCTATTTCTCTCTCTACAAATAAAGCATTCCCTCTCTCTCATGGTGATTGTGGGTATGGCCCGTGTACGTGCGCGTGTTTCTGGAATTGTAAATTTTAGGCGAGTGTTCTCGCCTTTTCTGGGTTTCCCCGCTTCGACGGGTGATTGTATTGTATTCGTGTAATTTGTGTAATTTCTGAGACTTTATATATGTATTGATTTATTGTATCGTGTTGTGGACATGTAACCGGTGTTCTGTTTGTGTCAGTGTGGGTGTGTATACTGTGGACATGGGTATTGTAGCAGTGGGATGTATTGTATCGATGTGACGAATGCTTGTAGTAGTGTAGTTAATACCTGTACTCATATACTGCCCGTGATGTGCCTTAATATTGCCTTGTATCATGCGTGGCCAACCCTTCGTGGTTGTTTAGCCTCCAGGCTCTCTACTCGGCCTTCTGGCCCACTCAGCCTCTGACTTCTCCACTCCATGGTAGTTTAGTTATTATCAAGTTGATATGTGTGCTCATGTGGTACTAACATCTCGTGCATGTACTACACCTAGCCTTCAGGCTGCGTTCAGCCTTCGGGCTTTCTATACCCAACCTTCGGGTTTCGTTTAGCCTCTGGGCTTTCATGCTCCGCCTGGTAGGCGAGCCTAGCGCTCAACGCTCTATCATTAACTTCGTCCGAGTGTGGTTACGTTGCGAGCGATTGCTGTATGTTATCGTGGCTTCACCGCGAGCAGTAACTACGCTGGGTGTGATAGCGTTTAGCGCTATGCGTTAGCCTGGCTTGTCTAGCTCCGCTTGATTGTTTGCTTGTATGTTCGCTTACCTTATTCTGCCTTGCTCAGCCTCCGGGCTTCACTACTTTACTAATAATTACTTATTACGGTATTTACATGCATATGTTTTGTACTAACATTACTGCATGTATCTACTTGGCCTTCCGGCCCTTCAGTCTTTACGGGCTTTTCACCCACTCCTCGAAAGAGGAGTGTGTTCAGAGTGTCAGGTGTTTTAGCTACGCCTAGTAGGCAGACCTCGCTCAGTACTTTGCCGCTAACTCCGTTCGAGCGTAGTTACGCCGTGAGCGTGGCTTCGCCACACGCGGTAGAATAGCGTTCATATGCTCGCTCTGTCGTATGCGTTTAGTCGTGCCGCGAGCTATAACTACGCTGAACGTGATGGCATCTAGTGCTGTAGTTAGCTTCGCTTGAATGTACGCTTGCTTGCATGCCCGCTTTTCTATTTGTTAATTCAACTATTATTCCTTAATAGTTGTGAAGAATTTGAAACCTGTATTTATACTGTTTTCCTAATTGCACTGTTCTTGTATTCGACCGATCTTTATCAGTACTGTTTTTCTATATCATACTGACCTCTTGTATCGGTATTTGTTTTCCTGTATTGAAATATATGATTGTGATATCCACCATTCTGTTACTTGACACCTAACTCTTGCGTGCTATCACTTGACCATGCTTGTTATCACATGACACCTGTTTGATATCAATTATCACCTGACACATTACTGTTTGCCTTGTAATTATCATATTTTGGGAATCCTATCATGCTATCCTGTATTATATAAATTCAGTGACCTGTATTTCTAGTACTTATGTACTCTGGTGACTCATGAACCTGTCCTGCTCCTGTTATTCCCGTGAATATGATAATCATATAATAATAAACTATAAAAATGACAACTTATACCAGGTAAGGGGGAACTGATGGATTTCAAGTGGTATTAGATATGTTGTGCAACTAAAACTTTCGGATCTACATGAGGGCCTCCAGGTGTCCGAGGGGAGCGCTGGCTCCCTACCTCCTCTTACATTTCTGAATGGGCATAATATAAGACACACTTCCTGTAGGCCTTGAGGCTGGTTTCATATACTAGCAACGAAACACCCTGGGTCGTGGTGCCGGGCATATACGGGACCCGCTGTAAACATAACCCACTGGTCTCATCATCAGTTTCTAATAACCATCTCGGCTTACTCATATATGGATGTATGTGTGTTGGGACGCTAGGGCACATATTTAGATATATGAGTAGGATGCGTAATAATAATAATAAGATGCTAATTAATATTCCGTTGTGTTGTTTTGCAATTCGGGTTGTATACACTCGGATTACGGTGACATGGGGCAAAGGTATATAGATGAGGGTTTTCTTGTTTGGGTTATTCCTTCGATGTACTTGTCTCATGAAGCCATAAATTGAGCTTATACAATTGTTTTTTGCTTGTAATCGATATTATCAGTTTATCAGTTTTATCAGTTTTTATGATGTTTTCTTAGTTTAGGAAACAACTCAGGTTATATGAACTCAGGATACAGTGACGTGAGGTATATAAGGTATATATATATATGAGAGTTTCCTTATTTGGATTATTCCTTCGATATACTAACCTCACGGATCGGTAACTTGGGTTTATATAACTAGTTTTACCATCTTTACTTTACTTGCTAGCTAATTACCTGCTCCTATATGCCTATGCTTAAGACTCGATTTATAGTACATGCTCTTTGACTCGGATTTATCGATACACGTGTACTTATTTATGCACGCCACTTGACATTCACCACACCTCTCGTTGGAGAGTTCTGACTCTCCTGGATCTGCATGTTCAGATCCCGGAGCTTAAAGCTTGTGGATTTTTCTGGTTGCCAATCAGAGATGCGCAAAAGAAGCATGGATCTTTGGCTGACCATCCAGAACCCTATCCTTCAAGATCCCCTGCTCGTCTCTCAAGTTTTCCTTTTGTAATTTATGAGCATCTTGTGTACTATTCATAATTGTATATCTTTTTGTATTCTCGCATTTGCGCATGTCGGTGATGTAATGTTCTTGTAATATTATGTCACATCCTGTGTTAACTTTGTAATTGTACTCATATGTTAGAATGTATAATGTACCACATACTTTCTTACTCTGATTCTTTCCTATACTGATGCTTAGCGTTTATATATGAGATTATTTTCGACCTACGTATATCGTCACATTAACGTCTTCGTACCTACGGGATCGGGGTATTGCAGGATGGTATTAGAGCCTAGGCTCTCACATCCACAGTACAACCAGTCGGCAAATTAATAGTAATGAATTTGCCACTGGTATGCATAAGTACTGATTATACAATCCAACTACAAGTGTAGAATTATCTATTTTTTCTTGATCGTCCTTCATTTGATTCTCGTATCACTTCAATTATTCCATATTCCAGTTTTTGTAGTTTTATACCAACTTAAGATATGAATAGACTAGAGATGTAGCGGCAGAGGGCAGAATGAAGCCATTATACGATCTCTTCAATTAACTCTATGAAGCTTGGGTATTCTCCGAGTCGATTTATAGTCAGAGTATTACCAGGAGACGACTTTCATGACTCTCAGTTATTGAGAATTCTTGATCATGTCATTTGGAGCCTCAACGCCTATCAGTCTTTTTAGATTTGATGAGCCACGAACCCCACTAGCCTCGCCAAGCAAGAGTCGTGATCTAACCATGCGAGATCAACCAGGTGTAGCTTTGCTGCATCCTGGCGCTTAGCATTTAGCACTGTGTTATGCGATAACTTCGCCGCATGAGCTCTGCCAAGTGCGAGCCTTGCAGAACGTTAGCTCCGCCGCACCCTAGTACTTAGCGTCTGACACTGTGTTACGCAATGTCCCCACCTGGCCATGACTTCGCTCGTGGCTAGTTCTGTCAGAGTTTAGCATCCTAGCCTCGTTTCTCAGATTTCTCCCGCCTAACGTGTTGCACAGACTTAGTGAATTAGGTTTTTCTCGCTGCATCTGAACTGACTTGTCAAAATCTTTATTGATGATCTATCTGGCCAACCTTGCAGAGCTTGGATATTTTCTAAATAATCATCTATAGTCGAGTTATCATTTAGAAGACGGTTGTTTTACACTCTTGGTTATGACTTTCAGAGTTATCATCTCCAAGTATTCACAACCTGTTATTATCAGTTTTCTCTATTCATAATCTCTTCTGTCAGGGTTCTCTTTATTTTTGATCTTCTGGTCTACTTTCGGAGTAATGGTAAGTATGCAGCATGTCGGAGAATTTTACTGCAGACTCTTCGTCAAGCGTAGCTTCGTGCCACGCGGGATTCTGTATTATTTTATAGATTTTTATGGATTTCTACAGTTCTCATCAACTTTATCTCGCAGTCCAGAAGGAGTATTATTAATCATCTCTCCAATTCAGCTCGCTCATGTTATTTAGATGGGTCAATCTACTGAAGTTCTGGCATTAATCTTTATCAGCAAACTTCAGGTCAGTATTATCATAATACCGTCAGAAGATTTATGCGACAGAAGTGCACAAGACATCTAGGTCAAGGGATATCGATTAGTTGATTTGTGAGTGTTACCCTTAATTATTCATAATAAGTAGTATAATCCTCGTCCCTGTCTTTTTTGTATTCATTTTCCCCTTATAGAAACTTCGAGGACGAAATTTTGTAAGCTGGATGGAATGTAACACCCCGTTCTTGAAATACATACTTAGATAAGTTTTTAGATTTTTTTGATCGTATTTTTTGATTTACTTCCTGTATTTTTTTGCTTTATAATTATTTATGCGATCGTTTTTCATTGGATCCGGATTCGTGAACTCAGAGTCAGTCTTAGTCTGAACCAGGGACCTGATCTTAGTGTATTACTTGATTTAGTCTTTCTGCTAATCAGATTTGACCGATTTTAGTTTCAAACTTCGTTTTCTAATATTTTAGATTTTCTATGATTTTCTGGAATTTTCTGAATTAAATTGCAAAATCTTCTAGACCGTATCGACCGGTGCCGCCGATTTATTTCAAGACTTTTAATTTATAAACAGAGTTGAACTTCTGAAAACTGCTTTCATATTGTTTCTCAGAATCGTATTTTCTATCTCAATGCATTTTTGTAGATTTTCTGAATTTATCAAACTTCCACCGGATTTGGTGTCAGCCAGTATTATTGGTTGATTCCAGGATTTTTAATTTACAAACAGAATTGAATTTCTAAAATTCACTTTCAAATTATTTCTTATACCAAATTTCCTATCTTAATGTATTTTTAGAGATTTTTCTAAATTTATTAAATTTTGGCAGGATTTGGTGTCGACCGGTATCGCCTGAAGATTTCAAGATTTTTATTCTGAAAATAAGATTTTATTTTTGAAAACTGATTTCATATTATTCCTCAGGGTGATATTTTCTACCTCTGAGTAGTTTTGTAGATTTTTTTTGAAATAGTCGATATTTCCTGACATTATTATAATATTAATTATTTTGAAATCTTTTCCTTCTTTTCTTTCCCCCAAATCCACCGCCTGCTCCCATGTGGCCTGCCACCCATCAATCCTCCCTCCTATCACCTTTTCTTTTTCTTTCTTTTTTCATCTTTTTTTCTTCTCTTCTTCTTCTCTTCCTTCCCTCTTCTTTTTTCTTCCCTTCACCCGATCGCCATGGCCTCTGTCCACCCGAGCTCCGGCGACGCCCCCACCCTGCCAGTTGATCGGGGAGGAACCAAGCACTTGAAAATGTGTGTTATATGAAATCAATGAAAGTATATGTGTGCTAATGTTCCCTCGATACTTCCGTTATAGCATTGGCTCAGCGGGTCGAATCTACAGGGACGAGAGGCGATAAAAGCATTAACAGTTTTTATTCACGTTGGTTATTAACAATTCCTTCTTTGTAAAAGAATGAGAAAAAAAAGAAAAAAATGAAATCCAGAAGTGAGAGGCGGATAAAGCGATGAAATCGACGATGAGAAAACAAAAGAGAAGTGATTGTGAACTCGGTGGAAGAAAACAAAAAAGTAGAAAATGAGAGATAAAAGAAAATGAAATAAGAAGAGGTTTTGAAAAAATGATAAAAGAGTTTGGAAATCGATATTTAAAACAAGATAAAAAGAAAGAGGAGAACTATGAAAGAAAACTCATGGCTTCTAACTACTAATTTCTCCACTAACCATGCAAACCTCTCTGTGATAGTTGCATCACATGGATCCTTGGCCATCACTAGTCTTTGGCTTCAAGAGATGATACAAAGCATGACTCATAAGATTGTTCTTCTACATTCAAATAATACATCCTTATCACAGAACAAGTTGCAAGTTACTATTAAATCATCAAAACTGGTTAGATGTGATCATGAAATAAAAAAGACATTGCAAGTTAGGAAGTTAGTGGGTTAGATGTTAAAATGTTAGAATGTTAGAATCAATGGCTCTTGCAGGAGCAAGGCCTTGTAGAGGCTATTAGATTCATTTGGATTATCAAGTAAGTGGTTAAATGGTTAGTGATTAGTAGTTAGATTGCCATGAGAAGAAAAATTAGCTAAGCATCATGTAGAAGATGGAGAAGATTACATTAAAGTTAACATAGATTGTCACCATCTATTATATCAATCTCTGTCTTTCTCTGGATCTCTCAGCCCTAATACATGATCTAAAAACTAAAGGAAAATACAAAAGAAAAGAAAAGAAGAACACTTACATTAACCTACACTAAAAGATAGAAAACCTAACCTATTTCTCAATCTCCTTTTGTTCTGGGTCTATGCAGGGCTATTTATAGGCAAAAGGAGGTTCCAGAAGATGAGACGAGGCCACGTATAGAAAATCGACGCGTGGGCCCACCAAAGGGCCACGGAAACGCAGCCATAGCCGCGTTTCCGTGGCACTACCAGGGACTTGGGTCCCTGGTTTTAGTGCGTAGATTCGCCTCGCTTCGGGGACCTTCCAGATACACTCAGATTCGGTTATTTCTCTTCAGATTCTTGTCAGACACTCGCCAACGTCTAGATTCAATGTATCTTCTAGAAACTCTCTAACTTGGCCTCCAAAAATCCGGATTTAATTACCCGAATGGGTTTAATTAAGCTCTTATCACTCCTTTAGCCCTAGACTCTTGATTTATCTACAAAGTAAACCAAAACACAATTAGAAATGATAATTTATTAATAAATCTCTAAGGAAATGCGATGTTATAATGCAAAATTGTAGACTAATCACACCCCCACACTTATCTTTTTGCTCGTCCCGAGCAAAACAAAAAAGAAAAAATAAATGTTATTACACCACTTTCGCAGGTAACGCGATTGCACTGAGCGCGTGCAACAAGCCGTTAAACCTCCAGGTTATCCCTAGAGGCGGAGTATTGTCTCCTGAGGGTTTTCAGCGGATTGCACCTACAAAATTTATAAAGAAAGAAAAACAAATGTTAGTGTTTTGAAAACGAATTCTGAAAGAGAGACAAGGTTTTGAAATATTTTTGCAAAAAATATAAGCGATCTAAGATCATAAATCCACCAAGAATTATTTTTCCTTAAACTTAGTCTATATGCAAGATCTTGTCTTCAATTATGGTAAGAATTCAAAATTGGATTGAATATTTTATCCTTCATAAAACTTAGATAATATGCACTTTGTGATAGTGAAAATTTCTAGGATTTCAATTCTAACTATCAAGCCATTTATTTATATATATTCATATTTTTTCTTTTTTCTTCCTTAATTTTCTTAGGCTCTCTAGTTTACCCGGGTAGTGAGCCTTTAGCCGATGACTTCCAGATCAGACAGTTTTAGGGCACCAGACGAGAAAACATCCCTCGGGTTTAAGGACTTGAGTAAACAAGTCCACAAAACTAAGGGAGATTATTTGTTTCTTTTGACCACCGTTAGGCGTGAATCATCATACTTCTTGAGGCATAGTTATCTAGCTTAATAAGTGATTTTTTTCTTCATTTTTATTTATTTTTATTTTATGGCATTTTAGGTCTTTGTTTCCATCCCAAAAATGTGTAAGTGTGAAGTGCATACTATCTAAGGCAAAAAATTCAAGATAAAATTATCTCTCCAATTTATCTTACTTCGCCTATAATCTTAAAGAAGATCCATTATTTTGACTACGTTTAAGATGTCATAATTTAGGCTTCCTTAATTTCTAAGATCATCTTAATTTTCTTAAAAATAGATTAAAACTTTGTCTCTTTATTTCAAAAAGTTTTTTTAAAGAAATGAAAAAAATTCCTATACAAAAAGGAAAAATTCTAAAAATATCCTAAAAGAAGTGAAGAAGAAAGAAAATCTAAAAAACTCTATGTTAGTAAACCCCCCACACTTATCTCATGCATTGTCCTCAATGCATCGTGAATATATGTATACATGAAACAAATAGAGAGGGAAGGAAAAATCATCTCAAGGTGGTGGCTCTGGTGGTGGTCTGATTGGTCCACAAAATGCGTCCCAATCCAAATTACGTGGAGTTCGGAGAAACCCACCAATGACCTCTATAATACAACCCACTATAATGGTGTGCATGTGAATGATTTTTATTATGAAATTTATCCCATCTAATTTTCAAATTTTAAAAATAATTTTAGAGTTATTATTATCAACACCCTTATCCAAAATGGAGTATGAAAAGATGGAATGATTGATTTGGACTCAGGAAGCACATGAATGACTACTGACTCAGGAATTTAACTTAAGTCAAGTAAAGGTTATGGAGTCAAGATTGATTCAGAAAGTGGGTCCAAATCAAGAAGTTGAAACTCAAGTCCACATTAATTTTCCCGCAACAGAATGTGACTTTTTAAGATTGGTGATTCAAGTTCAAGAGTGACAGGTATGTGAATCAAAACTGACTCTAAAATGTTGCTCAAATCGGGTAGCAAAACGGGAGTCAATATTGATTCAGGAATTTGAACTGGATCACAAATTTGAGGATCGAAGTCACGTTCTTGTCTAAGTTCAACTTCTTTGAAAGTAAAACTTGTTAATTTATCAATGGGACATTCAAAAGTATGAAATTGGTCATGTTCAATTTGTTGATAATAAAAGATTGGTGATTCAATTTCACAATGGATTGGCACAGAATCCAATGTTGACTCGGGAAAAGGATTGAAGTGAGGTAAAAATACCGGAGTTAACATTGAATTAAGAAATGAAACTGAATTACCAAGTTGAGGTTCATAATCATATTCATGCTCAAGTTCAATTTCAGGAAAAAGGATAACTTGCTAACATATCAACATGTTTCCCAAAATTTTGATGTTGGTCAAGTTCAAATGGGTGTGCTGAAATTGAATCTTGGTTTCCAAAATAACAAAAGTCCTGGGTCAAATCAATAGAGTTAGAGATATCTAAATTGGTAAAAGGTTGATAAGAGAGAGTTTCCTCATTTTTATAAAATGCTAACCAATTGACTTAATTGTGTTTCCAACATATTGATAGACTGGGCAGAAGATTTTTGAAATTGTAGTGCGTTCTCCTATAAGATTTCTATACTCTTTTCTAGATGTGATATTTCTTCAAGTGGATGTTCTAGAAAGGGAGTGTAGGAATCTTGATTTTGAAAAATTTGTGAAGAGCGTGAGTCCAACATGTTTTGAGATTGTCGCTCAGACTCATGCAAGAGTTCCATAGTCAATTCCACGATGGATATTTGATCATTTTGAAGAGGTGAGACTGAATAAGGCTCTTGAAAATATTGTGGAATTGGGGAGGCCAATATTTTTTAAAATTGTCGCTCGGCCTCTTGCAGGTTGGCTACTATACACTTTTCTAACTCAGATATTTCTTCAATTGGTGATTCTAGAAAAGGAGTTTAGGAAGCAAAATTGGAAAATGAATATTGTGAAAATTGTGAAAATTGTGGATAAGGTGGTTGAAAATTTGACTCGCCCCATTGACTCTGTGAAGAGTTAAATTATTTTGAAAATTATGGTCATAAGATTGGGGATATGGGTTGTATTGATTCGAATAAGTCTAACTCGGTGTATTCGGTTGGTTCATATTGTAAAAAACCGGATTGGACTTATCCGAATCAAAGGGGGTCGGTGTGAAATATGGATTCATATTATGATTGAAAGAATTGTTGCTGTTGAATTCCATTTCACAAATAATCACAAACAAAAAAGAAAAAGCAAACAACAAACAAAAAAAAAGAAAATCAAAACCAAGCCTATACTAAGGTTGACCTAGACCTAGACGACTCCTAACTGGTCGAATACCCAGGGGAGGTTGTTGTATGAATCTGACCACAAGCTAATCGGCCAGGTAGGAGCAAAATACAGTGGGAGGTATCTGTGCGTAAGCAACAGGCCTTAATTACGCCAAACCACGATATCTTCGAGGCATAAGCTCTTAATCCCCAACCTTAGACACCGATTTTATAAGAGTAAGATTCAAAACAAGTTTCACCCTTGGTCAATCTCTTAATGAGTCCGAGATGTCTCTAGGGGCCAACGTCTATCAATTTTTATTACGACTTGTGTTGTGTGAGTGGGGAGGTGGTTTTTTGGGCTAAGGAAGGGTGATGAACTCCCCCACCTTATCTTGTATGGGTTTTGCCCTTAATTTCAATTCGTGCAAGTGTGCAATATGGACAAGAAGATAACACAAAGCGAATAAATCACTCACGTGTTTGTCCTATGCTATATGTAATGCCATATGTACACCTCAGTCCAGATCACAACAACAGAACAAAATACAACATATTGGAATTGAATTGATACGTGCCTAAATGCAAATGTCTAAACTGTTTTAAAATCTTTCAAATACCGTATTTTAATTCTTTAATTTATTAAAGTGTGTAGGCAATCAAAGCAGAAAATTTAGCAGAAGAATACAACAATATATGCAATTTGCAAATTCCCTGCAAAAGACAAAGTATAATTGCCACAAAATTTCCGCGTTCTCGCGACTTTTCTTTGATTTTCGCGGCAAAGTTTTAGAAGCAGGGTCTCTGCTTTTTAGAGCAAGGACATGTAAGCAAAAAGAGAGCCTGCAATGTTTAATTTCTGCAAAAATTAACCTGCAAACTAAAACAGAGAAGATAATGTTAACAAAAACGTGAAATCAAAACCATTCGCATCCCCAGCAACGGCGCCAAAAATTTTATCGGGGAGAAACCAAGCAATTGAAAATGTGTGTTATATGAAATCAATGAAATTATATGTGTGCTAATGTTCCTTCGATACTTTCATTATAGCATTGGCTCAACGGGTCGAATCCACAGGGACGGAAGACGATAGAAGCATTAACAGTTTTTATTCACGTTGGTTATTAACAATTCCTTCTTTGTAAAAGAATGAGAAAACGAACAGAAATCCAGAAGTGAGAGGCGGAGAAGCGATGAAATCGGCGGTGAGAAAACAAAAGAGAAATGATTGTGGAATTGGTGAAAGAAAACAAGAAAGTAGAAAATGAGATATAAAAGAAAATGAAATAAGAAGAAGTTTGAAAAAATGATAAAAGAGTTTGGAAATCGATTTTTAAAATAAAACAAAAAGAAAGAGGAGAACTATGAAAGAAAACTCATGGCTACTAACTACTAATTCCTCCACTAACTATGCTAACCTCTTAGTGATAGTTGCCTCATATGGAACCTTGGCCATCACTAATCCTTGATTTTAAGAGACAATACAAAGCATGGCTCATAAGTTTGTTCTTCTACATTCAAACAATACATCCTTATCACACAACAAGTTGCAAGCTACTATTAAATCATCAAAACCGGTTAGAGGTGAGCATGAAATAAATAAGACATTGCAAGTTAGGAAGTTAGTGAGTTAGATGTTAGAAATGTTAGAATGTTAGAATCCATTATCATGAGCCATCAATGACTTGCAAGAGTATGGCCTTGTAGAGGCTATTAGATTCATGTGAATTATCAAGTAAGTGGTTAGATGGTTAGTGGTTAGTAGTTAGATTGCCATGAGAAGAAAAATTAGCTAAGCATCATGTAGAAGACGGAGAAGATTACAATGGAGAAGAAATGAGACACCTTTATATAGGTTGTCACCATCTATTACATCAATCTCTCTCTTGCTCTCTCTGAATCTCTCAGCCCTAATACATGATCTAAAAACGAAATGAAAATATAAAAGAAAAGAAATGAAAAGAGGAACACCTAAACTAACCTACACTAAAAGATAGAAAACCTAGACTATTTCTCAATCTCTTTTTGTTTTGGGTCTCTGCAGGGCTATTTATAGGCAAAAGGAGGTTTTAGAAGACAAGACGAGGCCACACGTCGAAAATTGACACGTGGGCCCACCAAAGGGCCGCGAAAATGTGGCCATAGCCGCGTTTCCACAGCCATACCAGGGACTTAGGTCCCTGATTTTGGTGCATAGGTTCGCCTCGCTTCGGGGACCTTCCAAATATGCTCAGATTCGGTTATTTCTCTCTAGATTCTTGTCAGACACCCGCCAACGTCTAAATTCAATGTATTTTCTAGAAACTCTCTAGCTTGGCCTCAAAGAAATCCAGATTTAATTACCCAAAAATGGGTTTAATTAAGCTCTTATTACTCATTTTTTCCTAGACTCTTGATTTATCTGCAAAGTAGACAAAACACAATTAGAAATGATAATTTATTCATAAATCGGTAGAGAAATGCGATGTTATAATGCAGAATTGTAGACTAATCACAGGCGACCCCCAACTCTGGCGATCCCCCTGATCTCTCTCCCACTTTTCTTTTTTCTTTTTTCCTTTTTCTTTTCTTTTTTCCTCTTCTTTTTTCCCCAGATCTGCGCTGCCCTGGTCTTCGCCGACCTCCGATCGTGCCTCCCGGAGCTCTGGCGACCGCCTTCGTCCTCTCTTTCCTCTCTTCTTCTTACTCCCCTTTTTCTTCTTATTCTTCTTCTTCCTTTTTCCTTTTATTTTTCCTTCTTTCTTTTTCCTTCCTCTCTCTTCTCAGGCCGACGGCCGTTGGCGACCCGGCGACCACCACCCTTGGTCGGCCAGTCCCTCTCCCTTCTTCGATCTCTTCTTCTCCATCTCTTTCATTCTCTTTCTCCTCTATTTTTCTCTCTATCTCTTCTCTCTCTCCCCCTTCTCTCTTTCACCTCTCTGCTTGGGCGCCGCCGGTCACCCCCCTGGCTGGCAGCGGGTCGGCCAGCCCTCTCTTTTCCCCTTCTCTCTCTCCTGCTCTCTCTCCCTCTTACTCTATTGTTCTCTCTCTTCATCTCTCTCTATTTCTCTCTACAAATAAAACATTCCCTCTCTCTCATGGTGATTGTGGGTATAGCCTGTGCACGAGTGCGTGTTTCCAGAGTTTCGAGATTTTCGAAGTCTTCTGTAAATTTTAGGGGAGTGTTCTCGCCTTTTCTGGGTTTCCCCGCTTCGACGGGTGATTGTATTGTATTCGTCTAACTACAAATAAAACATTCCCTCTCTCTCATGGTGATTGTGGGTATAGCCTGTGCACCAGTGCGTGTTTCCAGAGTTTCGAGATTTTCGAAGTCTTCTGTAAATTTTAGGTGAGTGTTCTCGCCTTTTCTGGGTTTCCCTGCTTCGACGGGTGATTGTATTGTATTCGTCTAATTTGTGTAATTTCTTGGACTTTAAATGTGCATTAGTATATTGTATCGGTGTTGTAGACATGTAACCTATGTTGTATTTGTACCAGTGTGGGTGTGTATTCTGTGGACATGGATATTGTAGCAGTGGGATGTATTGTATCGATGTGATGAATGCTAGTAGTAGTGTAGTTAATATCTGTACTCATATACTGCCCATGACGTACCCTAATATTGTCTTATATCATGCATGGCCGACCCTTTATGGTCATTTAGCCTCCGGGCTCTTTACTCGGCCTTCTGGCCCACTCAGCCTCCGACTTTTCCACTCTACAGTAATTTAGTTATTATCACGTTGATATGTGTACTCATGTGGTACTAACATCTCGTGCTGGTATTACACCTAGTCTTCGGGCTGCGTTCAGCCTCCGGGCTTTTTATACCCAACATTCGGGTTGTGTTTAGCCTCTGGGCTCTCAAGCTCCGCGCTCTATCACTAACTCCGTCTAAGTGTGGTTACGCCGTGAATGATTGCCGTATGTTATCGTGGCTTCGCTGCGAGCGGTAACTACGCCGGCTGTGATAGCGTTTAGTGCTATGCGTGAGCCTCCCTCCAGCTTGTCTAGCTCTACTTGATTGTTCGCTTGTATGCTTGATCGGTGGAAAATCGCGCACAAAAAGTGTACGTTTTGAAGTTAAGATTTAAAGTGTGTGCTTTGGCTTCCTCGATACTTCCGTTATAGCATAGAGGCTAAAACGAGTCGAATCCACAAGGACGGGAGGCTATAGAAGCTTTACCGTTGATTCACGTGTTTGTTAAAGATTCTTCAAAGTTTTAAAGAATGAAAATAAAAGAATGAAAAGAGAAGTACGGTGAAACACAAAGAAGTGGGAAACATAGAAAAGAATGGTTTTTTTGATTTTGTTTATATTTCTAAAACAAGTGCAAGAGAAAGAAAACTCACGGCTACTAGCTACTAATGACTCCACCAACATGCTAACCTCTTAGTGATAGTTGCCTCACATGTATCATTGGCCATCACTAGTCCTTGGTTCAAGAGCGATTCAAAGCATGACCCATATGTAACTCATCACAACCCAACTCAACAAATAAGTGAAAGTTACGCTTAAATCATCAAAACCCGATAAGAGTAAGCATGAAGTAAAGTAATGTTAGCTTGTTAGTGGTTAGAAAGTTAGAGTGTTAGATCCATCATTATGAGCCATCAATGGATCTTGCAAGAGCAAGGCCAAAACGAGGCTATTAGATTCATGTGGATTATCATAAAAGAAGTTAGCAAGTTGGTGGTTAGTAGTTAGTTGCCATGAGAGAAAAGACTAGCTACACATGTAAAAGAGATTAGAGAGAAGAAAACAAAGATAAGGTAAGAGAGCACCTTTCATAGATTGTCACCTTCTATTACAAGGACTCTTACTTCCCAACATGTACCACTCTCTCCCTAATATAAGATCTATAAGAAATGAAAAATACAAGGGAGGAAGAAGAAGAAAAACTATACTACACTAACCTAAACTACAAAATGGAAATGAAACTACTCCTAAAACTCTACATATCTTTGCTCTGAAACCCCAGGGGGTATTTATAGCCACCAGGGAAGAGAGGGGCCAGGGAACAGGCCCTGGCCCAAAACACGGCCGGGGCCGCGGCCGTACTGGGGCCGCGCGCGCGGTCCCTTCTGTCCCTTGTCAGGCCTTGTGCCCGGTTTCTTCTTTGCAGCCCCTGGTTTTTACAGAATCAGCTCTCTAGGTCAATGGCTATCTTTAATAGGCTTTTAATCACCAATTAAATGGTGATTTAGGGTCTTCTTCTTCATTGCACACCATGGACCTAGAATCAAGCAAGCAAAGCTTTATTAGCAGAATTTAATATAAAATTAATGTGAAGATGTGATACAAATTATGCAAAATTAGAGACTAATCACACCCCTACACTTATCTTTTGCTCGTCCCGAGCAAAACAAAAACTAAGAAATTATTACACCACTTTCGCAGGTGACGCGATTGCACTGAGCATGTGCAACAAGCCGTTAAACCGCTAAGTTTCCCCTAAAGGAGGAGTTTTGTCTCCTGAGGGTTTTCAGCGGATTACACTCACAAAATCAATAAAGAAAGAAATCAAATGTTAGTATTTTGAAGACGCTTTTTGAAATAGAGAAAAGTGTTGAAGTATTTTTGTGAAAATATATGTGATCTAAGGTCATAGGTTAACCAGAAATTGTTTTTTCTTAAACTAAGTCAAAATGTAAAAAATCTTGTTATAAATTAAATGTAAGAATTTAAAATTGAATTGACTCTTTGATCTTTCATAAAATTCTTAGAAAATATGCACTTTGTGGACTATGAAGATTTTTGGGATATCGACTCTAACTTTCATGCCATTTATTTATATTATATATATTATTATTAATTTTCTTTTTTCTTTCCTTTTTTTTTTCTTCCCTTAGTTTTCATAGGCTTTCCTATTTACCCGGGTAATGAGCCTTTAGCCGGTGACTCCCAAACCAGATGGTCTTAGGGCACCAGATGAGAAAATACCCCTCGGACTTAAGGACTCGAGTAAACAAGGCCACAAAACTAAAGGGGATTATTTTGTTTTTGTCCACCATTTTAGGTATGAATAATCATGCTTCCTGAGACATAATTACCCAACTTCAATAAGTGATTTTTATTTATCATAATTTTTTTAATATATATATTTTTATGTCATTTTTAGTCTTTGTTTCAATCCCAAAATTGTGTAACTGTGCATAAATCTAAGACAAAAAATTCAAGATCAAATTATTTTTTCAATCTTACTTTCTTATCCTAAAATTTAAACAAGATCTATTATTTTGGCTTGGTTTAAAATTTCATAATTTTAGGTCTTCCTAATTCCTAAGATAATCTTAATTTTCTTAAAAATAAATCAAAACTATTTTTCTTGTTTCAAAAAGTTTGGTAAAAAGAAAAGAAAAGTTTTTTTTTAAAGTAAAAAGAAGTGTAAAAGAAAGAAAATATAAAACTAACTATGTTAGTAAACCCTCCCCCACACTTATCTCATGCATGGTCCTCAATGCATCGTGAATGTGTAAATACATGAAACAAATGGAGAGGGAAGGAAGATGACCTCAAGGGGGTGGCTCCGGTGGTGGTCGGATTGGGCCAAGCGGTACGACCCAATCAAAATAGCGTGGATCTTGCAGGAACCCACCAATGATCTCTCTAATATGACCCAGTAAAAGAATGATGGACTGAATGGTCTGATTTAAAAAATTATCCCCATCTAATTTTCAATTTTTAAAAATAATTATTGAGTCATTTTTGTCAACATTCTTGTCCAACAATGAAGTGTGATTTTTGAAAATGATAGATTTGAACTCAAAGGGATCAAGAATAAAAACCGATACCTACTCGGGAAGTTGACTCAGATCAAGTCGAGAGTCAACAATGAGAGTCGAAATTGGTTCAAAAATAGGGTCCAAACTAAAGAATTGATGTTCACACACTGTCCCCATTAATGAAGTGTGATCATAAGAGATTGGTGACTCCATTTCACGGTGTACTAGTACAGGATTCAATGTTGACTCCGGAATAGAGAAATAATTTGGTAAATATACCGGGGTCATTATTGAACCAAAAAGTGAAATGGAATTACTAACATGAGGTTCGGGATCACATTCAGGTTTAATTTCAATTTCAGGAAAGGGATAACTTGTCAAAATGTCCATACGACTTTCATAACTTGGAGATTGGTCAAGTTCAAATGTGTGTTCTGAAATGGAATCTTGGTTTCCAAAAGAACATGATTCTTGGGTCCAATCGGTAGAGTTAGGGATATAAGGATTGGTCAACGATTGACAAGAAAGATTTTCCTCACTCTCATTGATCAAATTGCTCATAATTGAGTCTAACCTACTGATAGGTTGGGTAACAGAATTCGGATTTGGAATCATGTCTTCCATACTCTTGGTAATTGATTCTTCTTGATAATATGAGTATGGACGTCGATTTTGGAAATTATGGTGAAATTGTGAGTCCACCGGATTTTGCGATTGCTGCTCGGACTCACGCAAGGGTTCCATACTCAAGTCCAGTATTGATGGTTGTTCATTTTTATAGGTGAGACTGGAAAAGATGAGTAGGACTCTTGAAAATTTGGTTGAGATGAGGAGTCCAACATGTTTTGCATTCTATTACAAAAGACTTCCAAACGCTTTTCTAACTCAGATTCTTCTTCAATTGAATGCTCTAGAAAAGGAGTGTGGAGTTTGATATGGGAAGGATTGTGAATTGAGCAAAATTTTCATTTGTTATAGGGACTCTTCTATACTCCTTTCCAATGATGATTTTTCTTCAATTGGTGATTCAGGAAAAGGAGTATATGAATCAAAATTGGGGAACGAATATTGTGAAAATTGTGGACAAGATGGTTAAAAATTTGACTCGGGGTAGGTGAATCCCATGAACTCTGTGAAGAGTTGAAATTATTTTGAAAATTATGGTCATATGGTTAGGGATATGGGTCATATTGATTCGGATAATCCCAACCCGGCATATATGGTTAGTTCATATTGTACATTGCCGGGTCAGAGTTATCCGAGTCAAATGAGGTCGGGGTGAAATATGGATTCATATTATAATTGAAAGAATTGTTGTTATTAAAATCCATATCACAATTTACAAAAAATAAAAACAAACAAACAAACAAACAACAAAGAAAAAGAAAAAGAAAACAAGCCTATGTTAGGGTTGACTTAGACCTAGACGACTCCTAACTAGTTAGACTGTCCACGGGGGATATATTATCGGAAGCTGACCACGAGTTAATCGGCCAGATAGGGACAAGATCAGTGGGAGGTATCCGTGCCAGAGCAAAGGGCCTAATTATGCCAAACCACTGTTCTTCGAGGTTTCGCCTCTCAATCCCCAACCTTAAATACCGATTTAGTAAGAGTCAAATTCTAACAACTTCCCCCTTAGGTCAATCTCCTAAATGAGTCCGAGATGTCCCTAGGGGTCAACGTCTAGCAAATTTTATTTAGGCTTGGGTTGTGTGAGCGGGGAGGTGATTTTTGGGCTAAGGGAGGGTAATAACTTCCCCACCTTATGTTGTATTGGGTATTGCCCTTAAGTTAAATTTCTGCAAGTGTGCAATATAGATAAGCATGAACACAAAAAAGCGAGTAAATCACTGAAGTGTTTGTCCTATACTATATGCAATGCCATATGTACACCTCCTATCACAACAACATAAGAACAAAATACAGTATATTGGAATGAAAATTGACACGTGCCTAGATGCAAATGTCTAAACTATTTTAAAGCATCCAATTTCTGTATTTTAGTTCTTAAAATTATTTACAGTGTACAGATAATGTAAACAAAAATTAGCAGCAGAGTATATGAATGTACAAGAAGTTACCCGACCACACTTAAGCAAGTGTAGACTTTTGCAATGCTAAAATTAACCTGCACACCAAAAAACAAAGAAGAAAAGTTAACAAACATGTGAAATCAAACCATTCCCATCCCCAGCAACGGCGCCAAAATTTGATCGGGGGAAAACCATGCACAAAAAGTATATGTTTTGAAGTTAAGATTTAAAGTGTGTTTCCTTGATACTTCCGTTATAGCATAGAGGCTAAAACGAGTCGAATCCACAAGGATGGAAGGCGATAGAAGCTTTACCGGTTGATTCACGTGTTTGTTAAAGATTCTTCAAAGTTTTAAAGAATGAAAAGAAAAGAAAGGAAAGAATGAAAAGAGAAGTACGGTGAAACAAAAAGTAGTGGGAAACATAAAAAAGAATGATTTTTGTGATTTTGTTTATATTTCTAAAACAAGTGCAAGAGAAAGAAAACTCACGGCTACTAACTACTAATGACTCAACCAACACGCTAATCTCTTAGTGATAGTTGCCTCACATGTATCATTGGCCATCACTAGTCCTTGGTTCAAGAGCGATTCAAAGCATGACCCATATGTAACTTGATTAGTCTACGATTATGCATTATTATATCGCATTTTCCCACCGATTTATGAATAAATTGTCGGTCTAAACCGTGTTTTGGTCTCTATTGCAGGTAAATCAAGAGTTCAAGGGCAAAGGAGTAATAAGAGCTTAATTAATTCCATTTTATGGTAATTAATCCCGGATTTCGTGGAGGCTAAGCAAAGGAACATCTTGAAGATACGTTGAACCTAGACCTTTGCTCACGTCAGACGAATATTCGGGCGAAATTGCCAGAAACTGGATATACTAGGAACATTCTCGAAGCGACCGGGATCCCCTGCCAAAAACCAGGGACCTAAGTCCCTGGTAATTGGTGGGGCCACGCGCCGGTTTTCAACGCGTGGCCCCGTCTCATCTTCTAGATGCACCTTATGCCTATATAAACCCCTGCAGAGGCCCAGAACGAGGCAGTTTTCATTTTTAGGCTAGGATTTTTATGTTTTAGTGTAGTGTAGGTAGGTGTTCTTCATTTCTTGTATTTTGTTATGTTATTTCGTTTTTAGATCATGTATTTGTTGGCCCAAAGGCCTTCCACTCTAGTTTTGATGATGATTAACTCATGTAGTTATGTGTACTAATAATCTTGTGTTATTTAGTTTCAGATCATTAATCAAGTTATTAGTTGGTGAAAGCCTCCACACATCTTTCACATGTTGATTCAAGAGCCCGAGCGTCAAAGATCACATATAGCACTTGCTCGATGGATCAAGGAGTTTTGGGATCGAGTCGGCTTGAAGATTGCGCTCTACAAGAAGACTTCGGTACCATAGTTTAGTTTTGTGTTTAGATCAAAATTGTAAAGATTAGAATAGTATGATAATGCTCAAGTTCACAACACACACGTTTCATGTTTTGAATATTGGTTTTTGATTTTTCGGTTTTAGGTTTAACCGATCTTGGTTTTCATGAATGGATAGATCAAAACAAGTTTACATGGTTTAATGTATATATGATTTGTTCTATATACATGCATGCTTTAATTTCCTAGACAAACTTAGTTTTGACTCCCTTATTCATGTGTTATATGTTTTGGTATTTTTGACAAAACATATTTGGAATTAATGACAAAAACTATGATATATATTTGTTTCATGTATATTGGATTTCTATCCATATGCATCATGCTTCAAAGTGTTTAAATATCATGTTTTTGTATTTGGAAGAGTTTTGGACAAAACGTATTTTCTATTCAAAATCCAAGTTTTAGAAAATACAAATTTTGGTTTTTGGTAAAAATGATTAGACACAAAAATAGTTCATATTGTTTGACATTTGAGCTAAACTTTTTACCACATGTTTATATATCAATGCAAAATGATAAAACTATTTTTGGTGATTTTTAGAAAAGATAAAAGAATTTTTAAACATATTTCTAATTGAATTTTCTGTTCTAGGCTTCAACCAAGTCGACTAGTAACCTGACTAGTCGACTAGGGCTGAGGTCGGTCGATCGGGCCGGTCGACCGACGTGCACAAATCTGTGTACGTTTGGCAGCTTTGGGACGGTCGACCGGGACGGTCGACCGGACTGAGAGCAGAGCTCTCTGTTTGTTTCGGTCGACCGGGCCGGTCGACCGGTAGCTGCCAACGGGCAAAAATTGACCGTTGGACGATCGACCGGACCGGTCGACCGGCAGGGTTATTTTGGCAAAATCTGCTGCCAACGGCTAGTTTCCAGATTTGCCTATAAATACCCCTTTGGCAAGAATTTTTCTCTAAGATTTTTTGTGCGAATTTTTCCTTACTCTCTGGTGTTTTCAGAGCAATTAAAAGAGGTTTTGGATCCAAATTGAACAATCTTTTTGGTGTTTTTATTAGGGTTTGAAAAACCAAAGAAAAGGAATTTTGGGAAAAGTTTTTGTTTGAACTTCACTATCCTCATTTTCTATTATTTCCCAAAGATTTTCTTTGAGTTGCTGGTTTCAAATCCCTTGGTTTTCTCCATACTTGAGCAAAAATCTACTATCTTTTCTATAGGATCTTTGTGTGTGGGAAAAGAGATTGTTTGTGGTTGTTGTTGAACCACCAAGTTGTAAACCCTCTATACTTTGCTTTGTGCTTTTCCCTCTTGGGTTGAGGAGGTTGTTTGTGCAAGTGGTTTGTATCCCTCAAGTTGTGAGGTGTTCCTTGCTTGGCTTTGTGCTAATCCCTCGGGTTGTGAGGTGATTGTTTGTAGGCTTGGAGTTGTGCCTCAAGGAGGAGGTTGTGTTTGTAAGGAGAGGAGTTGGGTACTCCTTGTATTGTGATTGCCTCAAATCCTCGGTGGAGGTTCCCTTTGTGGGAGTCCTTTGTGGACAAGCTAGTGGACTTAAAATCCTTCTGGGTGAAGGCGGGGATGTAGAGCTGGGTGCTCGAACCTCGAAACATATCTTGGTGTTTGCGCTTGTTCATTGACTCTTACTCTCTCTCTCTCTCTCTCTCTCTCTCTTTACTTTGTGCCTTGCATCTATTCATATTGCTCATACATACTTATATGCTTGGCTTGGTTGTGTGCATCTCTTGTTGAAATTGCAAATTAGTTTTTAATTCCGCATTGAGTTGATTAGATTAGCATAATCACCTATTCACCCCCCCTCTAGGTGATCTTTCAATTGGTATCAGAGCTAGCGCTCCTGATATTTAGGTTTAACCACCTAGGAGTGAGATCTTGGTTTGCTAATCTTCATTTATATTGTTCATTTGCACTTATTTAGTTTGCTCTCATGGATAGCCCTCCCATGTTTGACCATATTAGACTTGATGCTTGGAAGGCCAATATGAGTAGCCATTTGAAAAGACTAGGACATCTAGTTTATCAAGCCTCCACTATGGAATCATTCCCCAATAGTAGCAAGCATAAGAAGGCAAATGCATTAGCACTTAGAACACTTAGAGCATCTCTAGGTGAACATCTTTTACCCGTGTTTAATCATTTTGACTCGGCTTTTGCAGTTTGGATCTTTTGACGTCTCCCGAGCTTCCAAGGATTATCAACAAGATCAGGAGATCTAAGAGAGAAAAGTCCGAAGAGCATTGCTTCATGGTCCAAGGGAAAAACTCCCTTGAGGTACAATCGGACACTCAATTAGATGATAGCTCTAGTTCCTATTGCCATGGTTGTTTTGAAGTTCAAACTTTAAATTTGGAACTTGCTCAAAAGCTTGAAAATTTATTGGAAAAACACAATCTTTTGAAAGAGGACAACCTTGTTTTGAAAAATGAATTAAAAGATTTATGTTCTAATTTTGAATTGGTTTTGCAAGAAAAGGAAGAGATCACTAGTGAACGTGACTCACTAAGATCTCAACTAGACCTTGCCCTTAATGAGATTGAAGTTTTGAAAAGCAAAAATGATTGTGATGATGTTGTGAAGCACAATGAGGTTTTATCTTCTAAATTGGATTTTGTTTTAAAAGATAACCTTGTTTTGAAAAATAAAATTGATTCAATTACAAAAGAATTGAATTTGGTTTTGAAGAATAATGAATCTTTGCAAAATGAGATTGATATTCATGTTTGTCATGCTAGTGTAGCTTCTTGTTCTAGCACTCCTATTGCATGCTCCACTTTGTCTTCCACTATTGAAAATGATATAAATATTTTGAAGAAAAGTGTTGAATGTTTGGGTTCCACTTTGAGCCAATGCACATTGAATCATACACGTTTGGAAACCTTGGTTCACAAGAAACAAGGTCCATCTTTGCATGCTCACCCTTCACGGCATACACATGCTTTCCACGGTCACCACCATCGCACGTATGCTCATGTGTACACATGTACACATTGTGGCCGAAAAGGCCATCTTGCTAGATTTTGTTATGATCGTATCTATCATGAAAATTTAGCAACTAATCTTGTTTGGGTTAGAAAGGATACTAACCCCCGTGGACCCACAAAGAAATGGGTACCAAAGACCACCTCTATACTCTTTGATGTAGGTGGGAGCTCTCACAAAACGTGAGAGTGTTGGTGCCTTGGAGTGGATGCGTTCCGTGCCTAAAGAGAACCATTTGGATGCTTCACTCTCAAGGAGATTTGGCGGGAGGACCACCGTGGTTTGGAGAATTAGAGATGCACCTTCATCGGTTTTGGTATCATTCTCTAACTCCCATTTTTATTTGCATGCTTTTCATGTTCATCTATTTATAGCATGCCATGGTTTATTGTTCATTATGCTTATGCCATGCTCATTAGAATAGTGTTATACATGTTTAGTTACTTGAGCACCTATGTTTTATATGGATCTATATTTAGTGCTCTCACCTTGTTTAAACTAACATGTTTGCCCTAGATCTAATGCACATGCATATGCATTATGACCATTTGGATGTTTATGATTTTTGTTCTTATTGAATCATGTTTCATTATTTCATGATTAGTATGATATTTGCCATGTTTATTAGACTTATGCTTTACATGATTAGTTATTGAGACACCGATGTTTAGCATGGACCCATATTTTGTGTTCTCCTTATGTTTTAGCTATCATGTTAATCATAGATCTTATGCACATGTCTTTGTCATGCTAATCATATGGTTGACTATGACTTTTTATTTTAATGATTCATGTTTTGATAAATAACCTGTGTTGTATGATTTCTAATTTAGCCACATGTTTTGATATTTGTAGGCTATTATGTATTTCTTGATTCTAATAGCATGTGGATGTTCTTCATGATCATTTTTATGTCTTTCATGATTGATTTGTATCCCGTTTTATGCTTAATGATTTGATTACTTGTTTAGATGTTAGTTTTCATTAAGACTAGAATTTATACTTGCACATGTAGTGGGACACAAATAAATCTTTATATATGTTTGTGCTTGGATGCTAATTTGTACCCATTAAATGTGTTAGTATAGCCTAGTTTTGATGATTCATGCATTTTAAACTTGTATTCCTATTTTTGGACTTGTTTTATGTGTATGAGTTTTCATTTCATGTATATGTTTACTTTGCCAAACCTTAAGTTATACATGTATACCCTTTGAGTCATTTGCCTTTCATGCAAATCTATATATATAGACTCAAATGTGTTTAGGGATATGTATGTATACTTATTGTGTTGACAATTCATACATATACCTTGAAATGGAATTAGTTTTGGTGAAAATTTAGTTTTTCTTGATTTCGTGTTTATTTGTTTAACTTCATGTATATGTCTATCTTGTCCAAACTATCATTTATACATATACATCCTTGAGCCACGTGCCTTCATGCATATACTTTTGTGGACTCATTATGTTTAGGATATGTATGTATACTTTAGTTTGTACATGACATACATATGCCTTGAAGTTTAAATCGTTTGGATGAATTTCATGTTTGCTAAGTGATTTCACATTTATAATGAATCTCTTATTTTTAAGATAATTTCAATTGGTGATTTCACATCTTAGATGAATTTCTTTTGGTAATGAAAATCTAGTTTTTCAAGTTTTCATGTTTTCAAGGAATTTCATATGAGCCTAATTGAATATTTTCATGTTGATATGTGTCACATTATACTTGTACACTCACTTTATTAGTTTACTCATGATTTGTTTTCATGAGAATTTGAATGAGCTTTATGGACTTTGAGTGTTTAGTGATCATGTGATTTACATGTGTTTCATGAAAAACAACTTTGTTTTATTCCTTACTTGAAGGATTTCGTACTAGTTTTAAAAGTTTTTCCTATAACTAGTTCGTATTCTTCACTATGGTAGAGATTTTCAAACAAAGCTTATTTTCAAACCTATTTTTGAAAACCCCTACCCTCAATGGGAGGATGGATGGGAGATCATGTTCTTGTATGCTTTAACATGAAAATCATTTAAAACTTGAACCATGATTGGGAGGTAGTTATATGAGATATACATTTGATCTTATTGTTATTTTAATTGGTATCATTGAATTCTTTCAATTGGTATCAATCTTGACATTTCTTGTATACGCATATGTGTATGTATGTATGTATGCTTCATTCTAAGAATATCAATTTCTATTGGTATCTATTTTTCAAACATATATATGTTTTATTTGTGCTTATTATATCCCTATATCTTTAAGCACAAAATCTTGTTTATGCTAGTGCTTGAGTTTCAATCTTGTTTCAATTGATTACTTTTAAATTGGTATCAAGCCTATGCATCATTTTAGTTGGTATTTCATAAAGGGGGAGAAAATTTGATTTTGTCTTTCAATTGGTGATTTCTCAATTGGTATTTGATTCCCACTCCCTTACTTTATGATTGAAAATTTCAAATTGATATCATATGTGTAAAATGAAAATGATTTACAATTGGTATCAACATATGTGTGTTTAGACATTCAAGATTTATTTTCAATTGGCATCAAGATGTTTCATGTGTTTTTGGTTAAAATTGGTATCAATATTTTGTTTGTTTCCTTTCAATGGTATCAAGATGCTATTCTTTGACATATTTTCAATTGGTACCTTAATTGATTGTCACCTCTAATTGATTTTGTTTTTGTTTTAGACAAAAAGGGGGAGAAATATTTGTTGATTTTTCAATTGATTTGGTTTTGCTTTTACCCCTTATTGAAGATTGATTCCTTGTATTAAAAAGAGAAGAAGATTTTGTTTTATTTTGGTTTTTTCTCCTTTGTTGATGATTGACAAAAAGGGGGAGAAGAATTTGGGTTTATATATGCATGTTTTTGTTTTGCATATATTAAGTTTAATTTTAATTGGTATCTAAAGCATGTTTTGTGATTGGATGTTTTGTAATTGGTATCTAGAGTGTAATTGGTATCTAGAGCATGTTTTGTTTGGTGTTTTGTTTTAAACATTTCATTGGAATTGGTGTTTTGTTTTGGTATTGGTATCTAGAGCATTGTTTTGTTTTAAACATTTCATTGGTATCTAGAACCCTTTATTGTTTATGCATTTATATGCATTCATGTTTAAGAGCCTTTATTGCATACTATTTATTGTTTATTTGTTTATGCATGAGTTAAGGGGGAGCTTCTTTGAAGCTTAACTTTTATCCATGCATATATAACTCCATGAGTTTTGTCATCATCAAAAAGGGGGAGATTGTTGGCCCAAAGGCCTTCCACTCTAGTTTTGATGATGATTAACTCATGTAGTTATGTGTACTAATAATCTTGTGTTATTTAGTTTCAGATCATTAATCAAGTTATTAGTTGGCGAAAGCCTCCACACATCTTTCACGTGTTGATTCAAGAGCCCGAGCGTCAAAGATCACATATAGCACTTGCTCGATGGATCAAGGAGTTTTGGGATCGAGTCGGCTTGGAGATTGCGCTCTACAAGAAGACTTCGGTACCATAGTTTAGTTTTGTGTTTAGATCAAAATTGTAAAGATTAGAATAGTATGATAATGCTCAAGTTCACAACACACACGTTTCATGTTTTGAATATTGGTTTTTGGTTTTTCGGTTTTAGGTTTAACCGATCTTGGTTTTCATGAATGGATAGATCAAAACAAGTTTACATGGTTTAATGTATATATGATTTGTTTTATATACATGCATGCTTTAATTTCCTAGACAAACTTAGTTTTGACTCCATTATTCATGTGTTATATGTTTTGGTATTTTTGACAAAACATATTTTGGAATTAATGACAAAAACTATGATATATATTTATTTCATGTATATTGGATTTCTATCCATATGCATCATGCTTCAAAGTGTTTAAATATCATGTTTTTGTATTTGGAAGAGTTTTGGACAAAACGTATTTTCTATTCAAAATCCAAGTTTTAGAAAATACAATTTTTGGTTTTTGGTAAAAATGATTAGACACAAAAATAGTTCATATTGTTTGACATTTGAGCTAAACTTTTTACCACATGTTTATATATCAATGCAAAATGATAAAACTATTTTTGGTGATTTTTAGAAAAGATAAAAGAATTTTTAAACATATTTCTAATTGAATTTTCTGTTCCAGGCTTCAACCAAGTCGACTAGTAACCTGACTAGTCGACTAGGGCTGAGGTCGGTCGATCAGGCCGGTCGACCGACGTGCACAAATCTGTGCACGTTTGGCAGCTTTCGGACGGTCGACCGGGACGGTCGACCGGACTGAGAGCAGAGCTCTCTGTTTGTTTCGGTCGACCGGGCCGGTCGACCGGTAGCTGTCAACGGGCAAAAATTGACCGTTGGGCGGTCGACCGGACCGGTCGACCGGCAGGGTTATTTTGGCAAAATCTGCTGCCAACAGCTAGTTTCCAGATTTGCCTATAAATACCCCTTTGGCAAGAGTTTTTCTCTAAGATTTTTTTTGCGAATTTTTCCTTACTCTCTGGTGTTTTCACAGCAATTAAAATAGGTTTTTGGATCCAAATTGAACAATCTTTTTGGTGTTTTTATTAGGGTTTGAAAAACCAAAGAAAAGAGATTTTGGAAAAAATTTTTGTTTGAACTTCACTATCCTCATTTTCTATTATTTCCCAAAGATTTTCATTGAGTTGCTGGTTTCAAATCCCTTGGTTTTCTCCACACTTGAGCAAAAATCTACTATCTTTTCTATAGGATCTTTGTGTGTGGGAAAAGAGATTGTTTGTGGTTGTTGTTGAACCACCAAGTTGTAAACCCTCTATACTTTGCTTTGTGTTTTTCCCTCTTGGGTTGAGGAGGTATTTTGTGCAAGTGGTTTGTATCCCTCAAGTTGTGAGGTGATCCTTACTTGGCTTTGTGCTAATCCCTCGGGTTGTGAGGTGATTGTTTGTAGGCTTGGAGTTGTGCCTCAAGGAGGAGATTGTGTTTGTAAGGAGAGGAGTTGGGTACTCCTTGTATTGTGATTGCCCCAAATCCTCGGTGGAGGTTCCCTTTGTGGGAGTCCTTTGTGGACAAGCTAGTGGACTTAAAATCCTTCTGGGTGAAGGCGGGGATGTAGAGCTGGGTGCTCGAACCTCGAAACATATCTTGGTGTTTGCGCTTGTTCATTGACTCTTACTCTCTCTCTCTCTCTCTTTACTTTGTGCCTTGCATCTATTCATATTGCTCATACATACTTATATGCTTGGCTTGGTTGTGTGCATTTCTTGTTGAAATTGCAAATTAGTTTTTAATTCCGCATTGAGTAGACTAGATTAGCATAATCACCTATTCACCCCCCCCTCTAGGTGATCTTTCAGTATTAGGGCTGAGAGATTCAGAGAGAGAGAGATAGAGAGGGATTGATGTAATAGATGGTGACAATCTATGTAAAGGTGCCTCCTTTCTTCTCTAATGTAATCTCCTCCATCTTCTACATGTTGCTTGGCTAACTTCTTTTCTTCTCATGGCAATTTAACTACTAACCACTAACCATCTAACCACTTACTTGATAATCCATATGAATCTAATAGCCTCTATAAGGCCTTGCTCTTGCAAGAGCCATTGATGGCTCATGATGATGGGTTCTAACATGTAACTTGCTAACTTGCTAACCAAGCTAACTCTCTCTTATTTCATACTTGCTTCTAATGGTTTGATGATCTAATGTTTGTATTAGCTTGCTCTTGAGGCAAGTTTGAATGTGATGAACCATCTTATTTACCATGCTCTGTATCGTCTCTTGAAACCAAGGATTAGTGATGGCCAAGGATCCATGTGAGGCAACTATCACTAAGAGGTTAGCATGGTTAGTGGATCACTTAATAGTTAGTAGCCATGAGTTTCTTTTATCTTGCTTTAAAAACTATTTTCAAAGTATCTTTTCATTATTGTTTTCACCGCTTTCTTTGTTTGTCTTTGTTTTCATTTTCTTTACTACAAGCTTCTTCTTCCTTTCTATTTTGTTTTCAAAACCACTCCTCTTTTGTTTTCTTCGCCGCTTTCATCGCCTTCCTCACCTACCACATTCTTGTTTTCCTTTTCCTTTCTTCTATTTTCTTTTTGTAATTCTTTTAACAAAAAAGAACTGTTAACATAAAACGTGAATAGAAACTGTTAATGCTTCTATCGCCTCCCGTCCCTGTGGATTCGACCCGTTGAGCCATTGCTATAACGGAAGTATCGAGGGCACATTAGCACATATACGAGCTTTTACATTGATTTCATAATACACATTTTGAGTGCTAGTTTCGCCACGATCAAGTTTTTGGCGCCGTTGCGGGGAACGGGAATGGTTTTGATTTCATGTTTTTGTTAACATTGTCTTCTCTGTTTTGGTGTGCAGGACATTCTTTACAGAATCTTAACATTGCAGAATAAAAATTAGCATTGTAGCTCCCTGCTCTTGAAAGCAGGGACCCAGCTTCTAAAGAAAAGCCGCGCAAACGCGACATTTGCCGCGCCAACGCGGCTATTTGTAAACATTGTGTATCTTATTGTGCTAGGATGTGTGAATTGTAATAGCTAGTGAATCTGTATTGTTACTTTTCTGCTTTGATTGCCTACACACTACAATAAATTAAAGAACTAAAATACGGTATTTGGATGCTTTTAAAACGGCTTAGACATTTTCATTTAGGCACGTGTCAATTCAATTCCAATATACTGTATTTTGTTCTGTTGTTGTGATTTGGACTGAGGTGTACATATGGCATTGCATATAGCATAGGACAAACACGTGGGTGATTTATCGCTTTGTGTTATACTCTTGTCTATATTGCCTACTTGCACGAATTGAAATTAAGGGCAAAACCCGAACAAGATAAGGTGGGATTTAATTACCCTTCCTTAGCCCAAAAATCACCTCCCCACTCACACAACCCAAGCCCTAATAAAAATTGATAGACGTTGGCCCCCTAGGGACATCTCAGACTCATTAAGAGATTGACCGAGGGTGGAACTTGTTTTGAATCTTACTCTTGTGAAATTGGTGTCTATGGTTGGGGATTAAGAGGTTACGCCTCGAAGATACCGTGGTTTGGCGTAATTAAGGCCCGTTGCTTACGCATGGATACTGATTGATACACAATATTGCATATTTTACCACATAATCCCCATGCATATTGCAAATAAATATATGATTTTTACTCATCTTCTCTATATTTTTACAGGTCCACAACTGAAATGAGAGAAAGCCCAATAATCACTTAATTAGCAATAATTAAAGAGATTAATTCCAAGCCCAAGATAAAGCCCAAGTTTAAACCCAGGATCCAGAGAATTCTACGTAACAACTCAAGATTTTAGAAGACCACGTGGATAACAACCTCGCAACCAACTCACAACAGAAAGCTGTTGCCCAACAGATTCAGTTGAGCCGCAATTTCTGGGATTTTCCCGCCAAATTGCGGCAGTTGGGAGTCTGTTGGATCCCGGATTTTGCGCCAACAACCTGGCTCTCGAAGCTTCTCTCTGAAGGCTATAAATACTGCACCTGGACCTGCGAGCAAAGACCGAGCAGAGAAGAGAGGAGAAATTAGTAGATGCTTGTAATTTTTGTAGGTTTTTCTCTAGGTTTTAGTTCTTTAGACCCTCTTCTTCCTCCCTAGAAATTCTGTAAGAGAGAGTTTGTAAGAGAGAGAAAGCTTGTGTACATCAAGGAGTGACAACTTATGAAGCAAGGATTCATCCATTCTCTTCTCTCTACTCTTGCATTTTCTAGTTTACTTGCTTTCTTTACTTGCTTTCTTTATTTTCTTGCAATTTTATTCATACTTTGCTTTTCTTTTGTAATGGCTTGTAGCTAACTTTTCTACATGTACTAGCTAACCACTAACCTTGCTAACTACTAACTCATGGTGTTGGCCCAAAGGCCTATCACCCTAGTTTTGATGATGATCAACTCATGAAGTTATATTTACTAATGATCTTGTGTTTAATTAGTGACAGATTCATTATCAAGATCTTAGTAGGTGCATAGCTCAACAAAGGACAAAATATCAAGATTTGGAGCTAGCACGGTGTGATCCAAGGAGCTTTTGGATCAAGCTTGGACCAAGTCAAGAAGATGAGAAGCCTTCAAGGGAAGACTTCAAGAAGATGAAGACTTGTGTCTAGGTATAAGATTTTGTTTTTGTTTTAGTTAAAAATGTAAAGGATAGATAGTTGGTGGATTGCTCAAGTTCATATCACACACACACTCTTGATAAAATTGCTTTCATAAAAGAATTTTATGTTTAAAAAAGATTTTTCATTTTGAAAAATATCTACTTTGGTTTTTGGTATTTCTCATATACATCTTAACCAAAACCAAGATTTATGATTAAGTCAAAAACATAGATAATTCATCTCTATTGTGTAGTGGATCATATCCATACACACTATGCTTTATAAGTTCAAAATATCTTGTTTTTGTATTTTGTGAAGTTATGGAAAAACAAGTTTTAGAAAAACTTATTTTTAGAAAAACAGTTTTTATTTTGATTGAAACTATTTTTGTAGATTTACTGTGAATTTCTGGGATTTTTATTATGTTAAAAAGACCTATTTCAAATCCCTTAACTGTGCACAGACTTAGAGCTGGCTGTCAGGCCAGTTCGGTCGACTGGGCGGTCGACCGAATCAAGGTCCGGTCGACCGTGCAGTCGACCGACGTGCACAGACCTGTGCACGTCTGGCAGCACAGTGGTCCGGTCGACCGGACGGTCGACCGCTGCAGAGAGTTCTGCTCTCTGTTTGTTTCGGTCGACCGACCGGTCGACCGGAGGCTCCAACGGTCGGATTTTTGACCGTTGGCGGTCGACCGGCCGGTCGACCGGCAGCTCTGACAGACTCCAACGGCTAGTTTTCTGGCAGCCTTTAAATTGGGGTTTTTGTCATTGTTTGAAGCTAAGATTTTGGAGACTCTTAGAGCCTGTTTTTCTCATTCATTTCAGAGAGTTTTCTCCACTAAAATAGTGAGCAAATACTTCCAATCAAAAGGGAAGATTTTATAAGAGTGTTTAAAAGTGTTTCTTGAGTTTTTCACCATAGCTTTCATCCTTGTTTTTCTCACACCACACTTGAGCTATCCATTGATTATACATCCTATAGGTGTGTTGTAGTGAGAGTGCTTTAGGTGATCAAAGTGTTGTGATCACCAAAGATCTTTTCTTTGTTCTTTGAGGAGACGGGCAAGTGTGCTCGTTGGTGGTTGGAGTTCGGTTGTGAACTCTTTGGTTTGAGGTGCGGCCTCGGCGAGCTTGTGGAGCTTGCGTGTGTACGGGACTTGGGAGTCCGAGGGATTGTAGGTGTTGCGGCACCGAGGAGAGATCCATTGGGATCTTGCATAGTGGAATCCTTCGTGTGTCGAAGGCGGGGATGTAGAGCAAGTGTGCTCGAACCTCGAAACAAACCCTTTGTGTTTGCGATTGCTTACTCTATCTCTCTTTCTCTCTTTGTCTCTTATATCTTGCATTACTTTATAGTCTTGATCTCTTATATGCTTGATATACCCTTGTGCTCATAATTGCTATACTTGCTTGGGATTGTTGTTAACACTAGTATTCAACCAAGAGAGCCAACGCGGCACCTCAACCCATTCAAGGGGAATCTAGAGGAGCTTGTCCAGAGCCCTGCAAAGGGAATTCGGCAACACTCTTGTGTTATATCTAAGTGTTTGATTAAAAGAAGTTTTATTTGGTCATATTTGTCATAGCTTCCGCATTATTTGTATCATTTGGCATTAAGTGACCATTAGATTAGCCAACACCTATTCACCCCCCCTCTAGGTGTTATTTCACATGGGTGATTGCTATCTTTAATCTTGCAAGTTGGATGGTCTTCTCTTCTCCGATGGGTTAAATCCCCCCGTCATCCAAGTGAGAAAGTAATTAGATCAACACGCAAGACGAATCTAGCCGATGAATCAACATGAGGCGCGCATTCACTATCACGGAGTTTAGTAAGTTTTGGCAAGGTAGTAAGGTTAGCTAGTCATGGCTTTTTCATTCTAAAGTTTTCATTCTTTTAGTTTTAGTTCCAAAGCAAATCTCTTCTTGATTTCTTTTCCGATTATTTTCATCATGAACATATCCATCCATTCTTTCATTTCTTCTTCATTCTTTTTTTCATGATTCTTTTATTCTTTTAAAGCAAAGAAGAATCTTCGTTTTACATCTTCACTACCTATCGTAAAGCTTCCATCGCGAGCTCTCCCTGAGAATCGACTCGGTATAGCCCTATGCTATAACGGAGATAGGAAAGGGTATATCAATCATCTTTCATACATTTGTGGAGTGATCTAAGCACTTGAGGTTGTTTCTAAACCTTATCTCTCTTTCCATTGAATACATATATTTGTGCTCTTTTACACTCCATAATACAACACCTTTCCCGTCTAATCAAAAAAAAAATTGGCACCGTTGCCGGGGAGAGCAACGTTTTAGGTTTAAAGTGAAGAACTAAACGAATCTTCTTCTCTGTTGCAGGTTACAGGTTGACAAAAACAGGAACTTTGCATTGCAGTGACATATAAGTGGACCTGGGCCTCTGCTCTCGAAAGCAGAGACCAGGATCCCTCCAAATTGTCGCAAAATCCTGGCTTTTGCCGCAAATTTGCGGCAATAAGGAGTGCACTACTGATCATTTTTCTGCAGGGTCTCTGATTCTGCAAAATACTTCTGCTGCATTACTTAATTTCCTGTATTATTCACCCTATACCTGCTTAATAAGTCAACAGTAAAAAATTGGTTGAAATCGTTAAAAAATTGTTTAGACATTTGCATCATTAGGCACGTGTCTTTTCAATTCATTTACTTTTACTGTTGAAGAGTGCTGGATGCAAGGTACGTAAGCATTGCATGTAGACTAGGAATCATCTCTTACTTGATTTTCATGCTTTGAGTGAATCCTTGTTATCTATCTTGTACACTTGCACAATTCAATTTTAAGGGCATAACCGATAAATAAGATAAGGTGGGGAGTTCATTACCCTTTCCTTAGCCCGAAAACCACAATTAGAGCACTCACTAACCCAAGCCTAATTTAATAATAAAAGTAGACGTTGGCCCTAGGGACATCTCGGACTCACTTAGGAGATTATCCTAAGGGGGAAAAGTGTTGGAATTTAACTCTTGCAAAATCAGTGTCTAGGAAAGGGATTGAGGGCCGAAAGCCCGAAGGTTGCTGGTTACTTAATTAAGGAACGTCTCTGACGGAAAACCTCCCAACAACCTTGACCTTTCCTGGCTGATTAGCTTGTGGTCAAAGTCTACACTAAACCTCCCGTGGACAGTCTATCAGTTAGGAGTCGTCTAGGTCATAAGTCTACCCTAACTTAGGTTAGAATTTTTTTGGTTTATTTGTTTGTTTCTTTTTGATTGTGATTTTTTGTGTGATATGGCATTCAACAATTCTTTCTATCCTACTAATAATTCATATTTCACACAGACTCCATTCTATTCGGATAATTCCAACCCGGTGTTTTACAATATGCACCAACCACATACGCCGGGTTGGCCTTATCCGAATCAATATGACCCATACCCCCCATCTAATAACTATAATTTCCATAATGATTTCAACTCGTCACAGAGTCATTGGGGATTCACGTACCCCGAGTCAAATTTTCAAACTCCTTGTCCACCATATTCACCTTGTCCACAGTATTCATTTCCCGATTCCGCTTCATATACTTCTTTTTCTGAACCACCAATTGAAGAAAAATCTGAGTTACTAAGGAGTATAGAAGCCAATTTACAGAGAGTCGAGCAAAAACTTCAAGAACCATTGGCCTCTCCAATTCCACCATATTTTCAAGAGTCTTACTCAGTTCCACCTCTTCATAATGAACAACCATTTGTCATGGAAACAAGTAAAGAACTCTTGTGTGAGTCCAAGCTTCAATCTACACACATTTGTGACTCACATTATTCACAAACTTTCCAAAGTCAAGATTCTTATACTCCCATTCTAGAGCAGCCATCTGTAGAAATATCACGTTTAAAAAAGAGTATAGACATCTTGCAAGAGTCTTTGTTACAATATCAAACAACACGTGCCGAGTCTTTCAATAAAGTGGATGAACAATTGAGTCAATTGGTTAACATCTATAGGAATGAGAAAACTCTATCTTATCAACCTTTGACCAATTCAATTATGCCACCCTCTATTGATATGACCCAAGACTCTTGTCATTTTGGAAACCAGATTCAATTTCAGCACACTCATCTGAACTTGTCCATCCCATTGACATTTTGGCAAGTTTTCCTTTTCCTGAAATTGAACTTGAGTGTGCATATGATCCTGAACTTCCACTTGATGATTCAATTCTACTTCCTGATTCAATTATGACTCCAGTGTCTTCACATGATTTTACTTCATTTCCCAAGTCAGTATTGGATCCAGTGCCTATCCATTGTGAAATTGAATCACCAATCTCTTATGATGATCACATTGAACTTGACCAATTCCATACTTTTGAAAGTCCCATGATAAATTGGCAAGTTCACTTTTTTGTGGAATTGAATTACATGAGGAATGTGATCTTGAACCCCAACTTAGTGATTCACTTCTTTTCCTGATTCAATAATGACTCCGGTAACTTTACCTGACTTCAATCTTTTTCCGGAGTCGACATTGGATCCTGTCCCAATTTATAATGAAGTTGAATCACCCATCTTTGAGGATCACATTGAACTTGACCAATTATACACTTTTGATGATCCTATTGACAAATTGGTAAGTTCTCCGTTTTGTGGAATTGAACTCAATGAGAAATGTGACCTTGATTTTCTCAATCTCTTTACCTCTGAAACTGATTGTACAATTCTGACAGAAGATGCTGACCTCAGTTTTGAAGAATTGTATGGCGATGAGCTTGAATTCCTTAATCTTGGAAGTAAAGAGATATCACCCATATTAAGTCACATCCCATTGGAAAATGATTGTGGACTTGAGCTTCATTTTCTTGACTTGGACCAAATTCCTGAACTCATTCCGACTCCTGAACCATCACTTGACTTAAGTCACAATCCTGAGTCAGTATTCCTTCCTGAGTCCAAGTCAACTGTTCTATCATTTCATACTCCATTCTGGGACAAGGATCTTGATAAACTTGACTCTGAAATTATTTTGAAAATTTGAAAATTGGATGGGGTCAAATTCCTAATAAACATCATACATGCATACATCATTCTTGTGGGTCATATTCATGATATTTCTGGTGGGTTCCTCCAAACCCAAAGCAAAGATGATTGGGCCATGTTTCGTGGACCAATCAGACCACCACCGGAACCACACCTTAAGGTAATTTTTCCTTCCCTCTTCATTTTTTTCATGCATACATATATCATGATGCATTGAGAACAATGCATGAAATAAGTGTGGGGGAGGGTTTACTAACATAGAGTTTTTAGATTTCTTTCTTTTACACTTCTTTTAGAAATAAAAAAAATAAATAAAAAAAACTTTTTGAAATAAGAGACAAAAGTTTTGATCTATTTTTAAGAAAATTAAGATGTATCTTAGAAATTAAGAAAGCCTTAATTATGACATCTTAAACCTAGTTGAAATAATAGATCTTGTTTGAAATTATAGGCTAAGTAAGTAAAATTGGTGAGATATTTTTATCTTGAATTTTTTGCCTTAGATAGTATGCACTTTACACTTACACATTTCTTGGGATGGAAACAAAGACCTAAAATGCCATATATAAAAAAATATAAATAAAAAGAAAAAAATGTATACATATAAATAAAACATCACCTATTAAGCTGGATAAATGTGCCTCAAGAAGTATGATTATTCACGCCTAACGGTGGTAAAGGAAATAAATAATCCCCTTTAGTTTTGTGGCCTTTTTTACTCGAGACCTTAAACCCGAGGGATGTTTCTCATCTGGTGCCCTAAGACCGTCTGGTTTGGGAGTCATCGGTTAAAGGCTCGTTACAAGGGTAAACTAGAAAGCCTAAACTAAGGGAAGAAAAAAAAAAACAGAAAAATATATATATAAATAAATAAATGGCTTGATGGTTGGAGTTGAAATCCCAGAAATTTTCACTAAGCACGGTGTGCATACTATCTAGGTTTTATGAAGGATAAAATATTCAATCCAATTTGAATTCTTACCTTAATTGAAGACAAGATCTTGCATAGAGACTAAGTTTAAGAAAGAATGATTATAGGTGGACTTATGACCTAAGATCACTTATATTTTTGCAAAAATAGTTCGAAAACATGTCTCTCTTTCAAAATGCATTTTCAAAATACTAACATTTGTCTTCTTTCTTATGGATTTTGTGGGTGTAATCCGCTGAAAACCCTCAGGAGACAACACTCCTCCTCTAGGGTAACCTAGAGGTTTAACGGCTTGTTGCACGCGCTCAGTGCAATCGCGTCACCTGCGAAAGTGGTGTAATAAATTGGTAGTATAGATTTTCTTTTCTTTGTTTTGCTCGGGACGAGCAAAAGAATAAGTGTGGGGGTGTGATTGATACACAATATTGCATATTTTACCACATAATCCCAATGCATATTGCAAATAAATATATGATTTTTACTCATCTTCTCTATATTTTTACAGGTCCACAACTGAAATGAGAGAAAGCCCAATAATCACTTTAATTAGCAATAATTAAAGAGATTAATTCCAAGCCCAAGATAAAGCCCAAGTTTAAACCCAGGATCCAGAGAATTCTACGTAACAACTCAAGATTCTAGAAGACCACGTGGATAACAACCTCGCAACCAACTCACAACAGAAAGCTGTTGCCCAACAGATACAGTTGAGCCGCAATTTCTGGGATTTTCCCGCCAAATTGCGGCAGTTGGGAGTCTGTTGGATCCGGATTTTGCGCCAACAACCTGGCTCTCGAAGCTTCTCTCTGAAGGCTATAAATACTGCACCTGGACCTGCGAGCAAAGACCGAGCAGAGAAGAGAGGAGAAATTAGTAGATGCTTGTAATTTTTGTAGGTTTTTCTCTAGGTTTTAGTTCTTTAGACCCTCTTCTTCCTCCCTAGAAATTCTGTAAGAGAGAGTTTGTAAGAGAGAGAAAGCTTGTGTACATCAAGGAGTGACAACTTGTGAAGCAAGGATTCATCCATTCTCTTCTCTCTACTCTTGCATTTTCTAGTTTACTTGCTTTCTTTACTTGCTTTCTTTATTTTCTTGCAATTTTATTCATGCTTTGCTTTTCTTTTGTAATGGCTTGTAGCTAACTTTTCTACATGTACTAGCTAACCACTAACCTTGCTAACTACTAACTCATAGGTGATTGCTATCTTTAATCTTGCAAGTTGGATGGTCTTCTCTTCTCCGATGGGTTAAACCCCCCCGTCATCCAAGTGAGAAAGTAATTAGATCAACACGCAAGACGAATCTATGCCGATGAATCAACATGAGGCGCGCATTCACTATCACGGAGTTTAGTAAGTTTTGGCAAGGTAGTAAGGTTAGCTAGTCATGGCTTTTTCATTCTAAAGTTTTCATTCTTTTAGTTTTAGTTCCAAAGCAAATCTCTTCTTGATTTCTTTTCCGATTATTTTCATCATGAACATATCCATCCATTCTTTCATTTCTTCTTCATTCTTTTTTCCATGATTCTTTTATTCTTTTAAAGCAAAGAAGAATCTTCGTTTTACATCTTCACTACCTATCGTAAAGCTTCCATCGCGAGCTCTCCCTGAGAATCGACTCGGTATAGCCCTATGCTATAACGGAGATAGGAAAGGGTATATCAATCATCTTTCATACATTTGTGGAGTGATCTAAGCACTTGAGGTTGTTTCTAAACCTTATCTCTCTTTCCATTGAATACATATATTTGTGCTCTTTTACACTCCATAATACAACACCTTTCCCGTCTAATCAGATACCTCCTACCGTATTTTGCCCCTACCTGGCCGATTAGCTTGTAGTCGGATTCAAGCAACAACCTCCCCCGGGTAATCGACTAGTTAGGAGTCGTCTAGGTCTAGGTTAACCCTACTTTAGGCTTGGTTTTGATTTTCTTTCTTTTTTGTTGTTTGATTTTTCTTTTTTGTTTGTGATTGTTTGTGAAATGGAATTCAATAATAATAATTCTTTCAATCCTAACATGAATCCATATTTCACACCGACCCCATTCGATTCGGATAATTCCAACCCGGCTTTTTACAATAGGCACCAACCAAATACACCGGGTTGGACTTATCCGAATCAATACAACCCATACTCACATTCTTATGACTATAATTTCCAAAATAATTTCAACTCGTCACAGAGTCAATGGGGATTCACCTCCCCGAGTTTAATTTTCAACCTCCTTGTCCCCCATGTCCAGCTTGTCCATAATTTACACAATATTCATTCCCTGATTTTGCTTCCTATACTCCTTTTCTAGAACCACCAATTGAAGAGAAATCTAAATTAGAAAAGAGTATAGAAGCCAATCTACAAGAGGTCGAGCGACAACGTCATAAAATGTTGGCCTCTCCAATTCCACAATATTTTCAAGAGTCTTACTCAGTTCCACCTTCTCATAATGAACAACCATCTTCCTGGGGAACGAGTAAGGAATTCTTGCGTGAGTCCGAACAACAATCAAATCTGATGGACTCACGATTTCACCACAATTTTCAAAACAAATCTTCATCTTTTCAGGCCCAGTCGCAACAAAACGATGAACTAATTAACTATGAAAAGATGCTTGAAATCATAACTCAAGCTCAAATTGCTCATAATCATGACATAGATATGATGGTCAAAACTCTCCATTCTCATCCTTTGACCATTTCTGATGTCACTAACCATTCTGTTAGAGCCAAGGAATCATGTTGTTTTGGAGACCAAGATTCAATTTCAGAACACCCATCTGAACTTGTCCAAACATCAAATCCCATTGACATTTTGGCAAGTTATCCTTTTCCTGAGATTGAACTTGAGCATGAATATGATCATGAACCTCAAATTCGTGATTCAATTCTACTTCCTGATTCAATTATGACTCCGGTGTCTTCACCTGATTTTAATCCTTTTCCCGAGTCAGTATTGGATCCAGTGCCAGTCCATTGTGAAATTGAATCACCAATCATTTATGTTGATCATATTGAACTTGACCAATTTCATACTTTTGAGACTCCCATTGATAAATTGGCAAGTTCTCATTTTTATGGAATTGAACTCAATGAGGAATGTGACTTTGATCCTCAAATTTGTGATCCAGTTCAAATTCCTGAATCAATATTGACTCCTGTTTTGTTGCCCACTTTGAACAACATTTTAGAGTCAGTTTTGATTCCCATACCTGTCATCTTGAACTTGAATCACCAATCTTCGAAAGTCACATTCCATCATGGGGAAATGAATGTGGACCTGAACTTTAACTTCTTGATTTGGACCCACTTCCTGAACCAATCTCGACTCCCGAACCTTTACTTGACTTGAGTCTTTTTCCTGAGTCGGTATTACTTCCTGTGCTTCCTGAGTCCAAATCAATCATTCCATTCTGGGACAAAGGTGTTGATAAATTTGACTCTGAAATTATTTTGAAAATTTGGAAATTGGATGGGGTTAAATTTTTAATAAAAATCATAAATATTTACATCATTCTAGTGGGTTGTATTATGGAGTTCTCTGGTGGGTTCCTCCGGACTCCACGCAAGTTGGATTGGGCCGCATTTCGTGGACCAATCAGACCACCACCAGAACCACCACCTTGAGGTGATTTTTCCTTCCCTCTCTATTTGTTTCATGCATACATACATCACAATGCATTGAGGACAATGCATGAGATAAGTGTGGGGGAGGGTTTACTAATGTAGAGTTTTTAGATTTTCTTTCTTTTACACTTCTTTTACGATACTTTTAGAAATCTTCCTTTTGTATAGGAATTTTCTCTTTCTTAAAAAGTTTTTGAAATAAGAGACAAAGTTTTGGATCTATTTTTAAGAAAATTAAGATGGTCTTAGAAATTAAGAAAGCCTTAATTATGACAACTTAAACCTAGTCGAAATAATGGATCTTATTTAAAATTATAGTTTAAGTATAAAAGATTGGGGAGATAATTTTATCTTGAATTTTTTTTGCCTTAGATAGTATGCACTTCACACTTACACAATTTTTGGGATGGAAACAAAGACCTAAAATGCTATAAAATAAAAATAAATAAAAAGAAAATATATATATGAATAAAACATCACTTATTAAGCTGGATAATTATGCCTCAAGAAGCATGATTATTCACGCCTAACGGTGGTCAAAATAAATAAATAAATCCCCCTTAGTTTTGTGGCCTTGTTTACTCGAGTCCTTAAACCCGAGGGATGTTTTCTCATCTGGTGCCCTAAAACCGTCTAGTCTGGGAGTCATCGGTTATAGGCTCGCTACATGGGTGAACTAGAAAGCCTAAGAAAACTAAGGGAAGAAAAAAAAAGAAGAAAAGAAAAAATATATATATAAATAAATGGCTTGATGGTTAGAGTTGAAATCCCAGAAATCTTCACTATCACAAAGTGCATATTATCTAGGTTTTATGAAAGATAAAATATTCAATCCAATTTTGAATTCTTACCTTAATTAAAGATAAGATCTTGCGTAGAGACTAAGTTTAAGGAAGAATAATTTTTGGTGGACTTATGATCTTAGATCGCTTATATTTTGCAAAAATACTTTGTAAACTTGTCTCTATTTCAAAATGCATTTTCAAAATACTATCATTTGTTTTCTTTCTTTATGGATTTTGTGGGTACAATCCGTTGAAAACCCTCAGGAGACAACACTCCTCCTCTAGGGGTAACCCAGAGGTTTAACGGCTTGTTGCACACGCTCAGTGCAATCGCGTCACCTGCGAAAGTGTTGTAGTAACATTTATAGTATAATTTTCTTTTCTTGTTTTGCTCGGGACGAGCAAAAGATAAGTGTGGGGGTGTGATTAGTCTACGATTATGCATTATTATATCGCATTTTCCCATCGATTTATGAATAAATTATCGGTCTCAACCGTGTTTTGGTCTCTATTGCAGGTAAATCAAGCGTTCAAGGGTAAAGGAGTAATAAGAGCTTAATTAATTCCATTTATGGTAATTAATCCCGGATTTCGTGGAGGCCAAGCAAAGGAACATCTAGAAGATACGTCGAACGTAGACCTTTGCTCACGTCAGACGAATATTTGGGCGAAATTACCAGAAACTAGATATACCAGGAACATTCTCGAAGCGACCGGATCCCCTGCTAAAAACCAGGGACCTAAGTCCCTGGTATGGCCGCGGATCCGCAGCCATAGCCGCGGATCCGTGGCCCGTCTCGTCTTCTAGATGCTTCTTATGCCTATATAAACCCCTGCAGAGGCCCAGAACGAGGCAGTTTCATTTTTAGGCTAGGATTTCTATGTTTTAGTGTAGTGTAGGTAGGTGTTCTTCATTTCTTGTATTTTGTTATGTTATTTCATTTTTAGATCATGTATTAGGGCTGAGAGATTCAGAGAGAGAGATAGAGAGGGATTGATGTAATAGATGGTGACAATCTATATAAAGGTGCCTCTTTCTTCTCCAATATAATCTCCTCCATCTTCTACATGTTACTTGGCTAACTTCTTTTCTTCTCATGGCAATCTAACTACTAACCACTAACCATCTAACCACTTACTTGATAAACCATATGAATCTAATAGCCTCTATAAGGCCTTGCTCTTGCAAGAGCCATTGATGGCTCATGATGATGGGTTCTAACATCTAACTTGCTAACTTGCTAACCAAGCTAACTCTCTCTTATTTCATGCTTGCTTCTAATGGTTTGATGATCTAATGTTTGTATTAGCTTGCTCTTGATGCAAGTTTGAATGCGATGAACCATCTTATTTACCATGCTCTGTATCGTCTCTTGAAGCCAAGGATTAGTGATGGCCAAGGATCCATGTGAGGCAACTATCACTAAGAGGTTAGCATGGTTAGTGGATCACTTAGTAGTTAGTAGCCATGAGTTTTCTTTTATCTTGCTTTAAAAACTATTTTCAAAGTATCTTTTCATTGTTGTTTTCACCGCTTTCTTTGTTTGTCTTTGTTTTCATTTTCTTTACTACAAGCTTCTTCTTCCTTTCTATTTGTTTTCAAAACCACTCCTCTTTTGTTTTCTTCGCCGCTTTCATCGCCTTCCTCACCTACCACATTCTTGTTTTCCTTTTCCTTTCTTCTATTTTCTTTTGTAATTCTTTTAACAAAGAAGAACTCTTAACATAAAATGTGAATAGAAACTGTTAATGCTTCTATCGCTTCCCGTCCCTGTGGATTTGACCCGTTGAGCCATTGCTATAACGGAAGTATCGAGGGCACATTAGCACATATACGAGCTTTTACATTGATTTCATAATACACATTTTGAGTGCTAGTTTCGTCCCGATCATAACTCATCACAACCCAACTCAAAAACAAGTGCAAGCTACACTTAAATCATCAAAACCCGATAAGAGCAAGCATGAAGTAAAGTAATGTTAGCTTGTTAGTAGTTAGGAAGTTAGAGTGTTAGATCCATCATCATGAGCCATAAATGGCTCTTGCAAGAGCAAGGCCAAAACGAGGCTATTAGATTCATGTGGATTATCATAAAAGAAGTTAGCAAGTTGGTGGTTAGTAGTTAGTTGCCATGAGAGAAAAGACTAGCTACACATGTAAAAGAGATTAGAGAGAAGAAAACAAAGATAAGGTAAGAGAGCACCTTTCATAGGTTGTCACCTTCTATTACAAGCACTCTTCCTTCCCAACATGTACCACTCTCTCTCCCTAATACAAGATCTATAAGAAATGAAAAATACAAGGGAGGAAGAAGAAGAAAAACTACACTTCACTACCCTAAACCACAAAATGGAAATGAAACTACTCCTAAAACTCAGCATATCTTTGCTCTGAAACCCCAGGGGGGGTATTATAGCTACCAGCGAAGAGGGGGGCCAGGGGACAGGCCTGGCCCAAAACACGGCCGGGGCCCGGCCATACTGGGGCCGCGCGCGGGGTGCTTTGAGCCGCGCGCGATCCCTTCTGTCCCCTGTCAGGCCCTGTGCCCGGTTTCTTCTTTGCAGCCCCTAGTTTTTACAGAATCAGCTCTCTAGGTCAATGACTATCTTTAATAGGCTTTTAATCACCAATTAAATGGTGATTTAGGGTCTTCTTCTTCATTGCACACCGTGGACCTAGAATCAAGCAAGCAAAGCTTTATTTGCAGAATTTAATATGAAATTAATGTGAAGATGTGATACAAATTATGTAAAATTAGAGACTAATCAATGCTCGCTTACCTTATTTCCTGCCTTGCTCAGCCTCCGGGCTTCACTACTCTACTGATAACTAGTTATTATGGTGTTTACATGTGTGTGTTTGGTACTAGCACTTCTGCAGGTATCTACTTAGCCTTCCAACCCTTCAGACTTTACAGGCTTTTCACCCACTCCCTCAAAAGAGGAGTGCGTTCATACCATCAGGTCTTTTAGCATGCCTGTTAGGCAGACCTAGCGCTCAACCGCTAACTCCATTCGAGCGTAGTTACGTCGTGAGCGCGGCTTCGCCACATGCGGTAGAACAACGTTCATACGCTCGCTCTGTCGTATGCGTTTAGCCGTGTCACGAGCGATAACCACGCCGAATGTGATGACATCTAGCGCTGTACGTTAGCTTTGATTCAGTTCATTTTGTTTCGCTTGAATGTACGCTTACTTGCATGCCCGCTTGTCTATTTATTAATTCAACTATTATTTCTTCCTTAATGGTTGTGAAGAGTTTGAAATATGAATTTATACTGTTTTACTAACTACACTGTTTCTTGTATTCGTACCGATCTTTCGTATTGGTACCATTTTTCTGTATTCATACTGACCCCCTGTATCGGTATTTATTTTCCTATATTAAAATATATGATAGTTATATCCACCATGCTATTACTTGACACCTGACTCCTGCGTGCTATCAGCTGACCCTACTTGTTATCACCTGACACCTATTTGATATTACTTATCACCTGACATATTACTGCTTGCCTTGTTTGGGTGTCCGTCCTGCTATCCTGTATTATATAAATTCAGTGACCTATATTTCTAGTACTTTTATGTACTCTGTAACTCCTGAACCTGTCCTGCCCCTGTTATTCCTGTAAATATGATTATTACATAATAATAAACTATACAAATGACAACTTACATCGAGTAAGGGGGAACTGATGGATTTCAAGTGGTGAATATCTTTACAGTGGTATTAGATATGTTGTGCAATTAAAACTTTCGAATCTACCGAGGGCCTCCAAGTGTCAGAGGGGAGCACTTGGCATTTACCACACCACTTATTGGAGAGTTCTGACTCCCTTAACCTGCATGTTTAGATCCTGGAGTTTAAAGCTTATGGATTCTTCCAGTTGCCGATCAGAGATGCGCAGAAAAAGCGTGAATCTTTGGCTGACCGTCTAGAGCCCTATCCTTCCAGGGCCCTCCGCTCGTCTCTCAAGTTTTTTTTTGTAATTTGTGAGCATCTTGTGTACTATTTATTATTGTATATCTCTTTATATTCTCGCATTTTCACCTGTCGGTGATGTAATGTTCTTGTAATATTGTGTCACATCCTGTGATAACTTTGTAATTATACTTATATTTTGGAATGTATAAAGCGCCACATACTTTCGTACTCTGTTTCTTGCCTATACTGATTCTTAGTGTATATATGTGAGAATATTTTTTACTTACGTATATACGTCACAGTAATGTCTCCGTACCAGTGGGATCGGGGCGTTACATTACTTTTCTGCCCTTGGAGGAGAAATTGGTTCATTTAATTGATTTGTTTTGAGTGATTGCATGCTGTAGCTGGACAGGAGGTGGAGCGTTGAGTTATTCTAGAGGGTAGCAATTGGGTCTGGAATTGGTTGTAGAGCTGTCTCAATGCTTCCTGTTCACAGACGGCATTCTCGCGTCGAAAACCACCTGTTCCTAATCATGATCAGACTTGGGTTGTTATTCCTTCATCAGCTTTTTCATCTCGTTGAGCATCTGAAGGAGCTAGGTTTCATGCTGTTGTGGTGGTTGGATATTGGAGCCAGTGTCATCGGTGGTATGTGGTTGATCGTTGGCAGGTGAAGGGATCGTGCCCCCCAATGTTGCTGATGGCCTTGCCTTTGGATGTTGCGCTGTTGACGGCTCGCTTTCTTGGGGCCATCGACGTTGTGGAAGAGGCCTTTTTGAGGAAGGCTTTTAGGTTTTTTAGGGAGAGATCTCGAGTGTTGGCACTCAGATCTCAATGAAAGCACCAGTTTGTGGTGGAGTTTTCCGCTGCGAGTAATTAGATGGTCGATCCGCAACATAAGCGAGAATAGGAAGTTGGGTGTAGGTGTAAAATGGTGATCATAACACAAACAATAGACAATGACAGAGTATTTTTACGTGGAAAACCAAATCGGAAAACCACAAGAAGGAGGAGGAAAAATCAATATAATTCACAGTTTACAGGAATTACAGAAATTGGTTGGTGTGTACTGAATTAGGATTGAGTGGAAGAAATAGGGCCGTCTTTCTCACTGAAGGAGAACGAAACTATTGGCACGAAACTATTGGCATGGAGGTTGATGGAGTGCTGGCAAGATCTGCGTAACTGAACGATCTTCACGAGCGTATTTATTGTAACGATCATGATTGTGGGCACTGTACTGTTAAGATTGCATGCAAGAAATCTCTTCATTATTCATAACTATCTGTCTTGAATGCAGGGGCATTACATATCTTTAACGTGAGAGAGAGTACGTGGCGTAATTGCACGGGGAGATCTCAGTGGTTGCTACTGGGGATTCCAGGGTGAAGTCGGGAATCTTTGACTGTAGGTGAATGAATCCAGAGAGTGATGTCTTTGAAAGTTGTGGACGTTATCATGAGGATCCGATGTGACAGAGGCTGCTGAAAGAAGGGCAGAATCGTATCATCCAGAGAAGGTACCTCAGAAACGTTTCCTCGAGAAATTGACCCAGCAAGAGTTTCGTGCGTAGGAGGAACAGTCGGGGAGCCTACCTGCTCAACGAATTCAGGCTCGGCTGATCTCCCTCTCGAGCAGCGTCTAAGGAAGTCTCTTTGCGAGACCTTGTTCTCGATGCCATACTGGCCCAACTCTTCGTCACCAGCCGTTGCGTCATGATTTCTTCATTAGACGCATAGCCGAATCGGGTCTTCTTCTCCTACAAAGAAAGAAACACACTGATCATAACGAAGTCTATCACAAAAGGAGGATATCCAGTATAGAGTTGCCCTTACCTGTAGACCAACCTTGATGGAGACTTTCTGTTTCTGATGAACGAGCGTGGACTTAGTCTCCTCTAACTCCTTCTCATCGTCTAGCTGAACGGAAGGCTTAGTCACCACCTTTTTCGAGGATGAGCCAGTCTTATCAGGCAGCTCCGTCCGCGTCTCGGATGAGGTTTGTGCACTTGCCTTGAGGAACTTTTCCCGGGGGCGAAATGATGCTCGCCTCAATACATTCTCCACGGGCGCTTTGACCACCAAAGCAGAACCTGCCTCTTCCTTGGCTACTGGGACATCAGGGGGAATATGAGGCCGGTTAGGATTTAACAACCATCTCCAGTTACAGAATTTAAGCCCGATTCGGAGCAGTTTTTGTGCCCGTTTTTCAACCTCTGTCGTTATCAGGATCTCTTTGTGCGTAGGCTTCCCTTCATTCCATACAGTCCGGATGGGTCCGTGGTCCCTCTGTTGGGCAGTCTCCTAGGCCCCATAAATAAGGATTACAGTGTCGCACCACCCGTGGTCGCTGTCTGCCAGATTACGATCAGCTTCTCGCAAATGAATTTCCCATCGAAGAAGCGAGCGCCCTCCTTGGTTCTCTTCATCGTATAGAGAGCAAAAAAGTCCTCGACTCGACAAGCATCAGGGAGATGTAAATCACCTAGAGGGGGTGAATAGGTGACAAGCTAATCAAATACAAAACTATTGTGAAATTAAAAACTATTTATGGAACTAAAACTATTATGCAAACACACAAAGTATAATCAAAGAGTGTAGCCGAATTCCCGGTGAAGGGCTCTGAACTATCTCCTTAAGATTCCTCTAAATTAAGAGTTGAGGTGCCACTATGACTCTCTTGGTTGAATACAAGCGTGAGCAAACAATCCTAAGTATATATCAATTAAGCATAAGTATATTAAGCATATAAAGAGATAAACAATATAAGCATGCAAGATATATAAACACAAGTGTGAGAGAGAGAGAGAGATGAGCAATCACAAACACGGGAGAATTGTTTCGAGATTCGAGCACACTTGCTCTACATCTCCGCCTTCAACACTATGAAGGATTTCCACTATAGTCGATCTCGCAAGATCACCCGGTGCCGCAACACCTACAACGAGCTCCCTCAAGAACTCTTGGACCCGTAAGTTCCTCACTTGTTCTCACAAGAACAACATATGCAAGCACACTAGCTTGCCGAAGCCGCACCTCTACTATGAGCTCCTCAAGAACTCTACACAATGCAAACCCAAAAGTTTGCCTCCTCAAATACAATGATAAAACTGAAATCACTTAGAGGGGGGTGAATAGGTGACTAGCTAATCTAATGGTCAATTAATGCGGAATTAAAACTATTTAAGCAAACTAAAAATTCTTATGAGCAACACACCAAGTATAACACAAGAGTGTAGCCAAATTTTCCGTGAAGGGCTCTGGACTAACTCCTCAAGATTCCTCTAAATAAGAGTTGAGGTGCCGCGTTGGCTCTCTTAGTTGAATACAAGTGATAGCAAACAAACCCCAAGCATATAACAATTAAGCACACAATATATCAAGCATATAAGAGATATGAGCAATAAGCATAAGCAAGATATAAAGACAAGTGAGAGATAGAGAGAGCAATCACAAACACCGTAGATTTGTTTCGAGGTTCGAGCACACTTGCTCTACATCCCCGCCTTCAACACTATGAAGGATTTTTACTAAAAATCGATCCCATCGGATCACTCGGTGCCGCAACACCTACAAGCGAGTTCACACTAGAACCCCTTTGGACTCTCTAGTCGCTCTCTTGTTCCCGCAAGAACAACACACCGCAAGCACGCAAGCTTGCCGAGGCCGCACCTCTACAATGAGTTCACTCTAGAACCCGAAACACCGCGAACCGCAAGTCTGCATCCTCAAAGTACAAGGATGAAAACTTTGGTGATCACAACACTTTGATCACCTAAAATCCTCTCACAATAAAGATCCCTATAGGATTGATATAGTAATAGATAGCTCAAGTGTTTGTGAGAAAACTAGGATTGAAGTTGTGGTGGAAAACACAAGAAAATCACTTTTGAAAACTCTTGATAAACTCTCCTTTTGAATGGAAGTATTTGGCTCTTAACAAGTGAAGATAAACACTTAATAGAGTAAGAAAAACTAGCTTTAAAACTCTCCAAAAATCTTATCTCAAACAGCCCAAGGGAAGCCCAATTTATAGGCTTCTCAAAAACTAGCCGTTACAGGCCCGATCAGCAGTCTGGTCTGCTATCGGTCGACCGCCCGATCGACCAGCCAACGGTCAGATTTCTGACCGTTGGGCCAGCGATCGACCGGCTGGTCGACCATGGCCTGGATACAGAGCGCAGAGCTCTCTGCCGGTCGACCGACCTGGTCGACCGGGGCTATTTCCAGAGAGCAGAACTCTCTGGTGGCCGACCGGGTCGGTCGACCTGCCCTCCAGCCAAACAAGGCGTGCACGCTTTGTGCATGTCGGTTGACCGACTCGGTCGACCGACTCCTGGATCGATCGACCGTGCGGTCGACCGACAGATATTTTCTAGGGATTAATAGTTTGTCATTTTACCTTAGATAAAATGCCATAAATCCATAAAAAATCTACAAAAATAAGTTCAGTATAATACTTTGATAAACAAACATATTTGAGTAAAAATCAAAACATGTTACAAACATTTTGAACTATTTTTGTAACTTGGAATTTTTGCCTTGAAACAAAAACCGTATTTTTTCAAATTGATTTCCCAAAACTTCTCCAAATACAAAAACAAGATATTTTAAACATTTTTAAAGCATAGAGTATATGGATATGATCCACTACACATACATGATGAAATATCTATATTTTTGACAATAAGCACTAAAATAGTTTTGGTTAAAACACATGTATATATGAAACTTCAAAAACCAAAATGGTATTATGCCAAAATGAAAAGTCTTTTCCAAAATGAAAATTCTTTTATGAAAACTCGTCTAAATCTTGTGTGTGACTGTATATGGTATACTTGAGCAATTCACCAACTATTCTATCCTTTACATTTTATCTAAAAACAAAATCTTACTAAAACAAACCTAGACACAGTCTTCTCTTGAAGGGCTTCACTTGAAGTCTTCTTCTCCTTCTTGACTTGGTCCAAATCTTGATCCAAAGAGTTAGACTCCTCTCGAGTATTTGATGTGGTCTTGATGCATAAGCTCTTGAATCAACACGTGCTAGCTCCAAAACTTGACTTTAAATCCTTTGTTGAAGCTACACACCTACTAAGATCTTGATCACATATCTGAGACTATTTAAACACAAGATCATTAGTACTATAACTACATGAATTAATCATCATCAAAACTAGAGTGATGGCCTTACTTGTTCCCACAAGAACAACATACGCAAGCACAATAGCTCGTCGAGGCCGCATCTCTAAAATGAGCTCCCTCAATAATTCTAGACAATGCGAACTCACAAGGTCGCCTCCTCTAATACAATGATGAAACATTGGTGATCTCCACACTTTGATCACCAAAAGCACTCTCACAACAAAGCTCCTATAGGATAGATATGGCAATGGAAAAGCTCAAGTTTGTGTAAGAAAAATAAGATAGAGTTGTGGTAAAAAAACTCAAGAAATCTCTTTTGAAAACACTCTTAAAAACTCTCCTTTTGATATAGAAGTTTTAGGGCAAAAATATGTGGAGAAAAACCCTAAGAGTGATGGAAAAAATTCGGCTCTAAAACTTCTCCAAAATCTTGTCTAAAATTTGCAAAGAGAACTCTTATTTTTAGGGGATCATAAATTAGCTGTTATGGCTTAGAATTTGGCCAATAGGCCTGTTGGTCGACCGGCCAGTCGACCGACCAATGGTCATGTTTATAACTGTTAGGGTTGCCAGTCCACCGTCCGATCGACCGCCCGGTCGACCGAGACAAGAACCAGAGAGCATTGCTCTCTGGCTGGTCGACCGCTCGGTCGACCTGGGCCAGATCCAGAGAGTAAACTTTCTTGATCGGTTGACCGGTCGGTCCTCAAGCAAAGGCTATGTGTACGTTCTATGCACATCGGTCGACCGCTCGGTGGACTGACTTCTGGCTCGGTCAACTGGGCGGTCGACCGCCAGAAGGCCAGGTCAGGGATAAAAGGGATTAAAACTTGGTCTTTTAACATCATATAGAATCTGATAAAATCACATAAAATCTACAAAAATTAGTTCATTCAAATACTTTGAAATCCAAATATGTGTGATCAAAAATCAACACATATTACAATCAAGTTGAACTATTTTTATGAGACTTAAATAAAAACTGATATTTTTCAAAATCAAACTTATTCTTATGAAAACACATATAAATTTTGTGTGTGTATATGAGCTTGTGTAATCCACAACTAATCTATCCTTTACACTTTATCTAAAATAAAATCTTAACATTTACAAACTTAGACTCAAGTCTTGAAAATCTTCTCTTGAAAATCTTCTTCTCCTTCTTGACTTGGTCTAAGCCTTAATCAAAGAGTTAGACTCCTCTTGAGTACTTGATATGATCTTTGAAGCGCGAGCTCTTGAATCAACACATGCTAGCTTCAAAACTTGACTTTGAATCTTTTATTGAAGTTAATCATTGATTAATATCTTGATAGAAAATCTGAAACTTATTAAACACAAGATCATTAGTACGCTAACTGCATGAGTTAATCATCATCAAAAGTAGGGTGATGGGCCTTTGGGCCAACAGGAGATACATGTTGCAGAGGGTCCAGAAACTCAGAACAACGCGCCAGCCCCTTGCCACCAGCTGGGAAGGCGCCACGTGATAGTAACACAAAATATCGCGAATATAGCTTGTCATGGGGAACGTCAGCCCCAAGACCAACACTTGAGTATGAAGGTACACACCCCCAGCTTTAGGAGCCTTTTTATATTCGGTGTCTGGAGACACCACTCTACCTTGACATTTGAAGGCAGACAGACGTCATACCTCATCAGATAGGCCTTAACCTCCTTCTAGATGAAGAGGCTTCAGTGTCGGATAAAAATCCATGGTCGTCCTGGTACGATGTTGGGGCCTCTTCCTTTTTCCTTCGACCCTGGCCATTTCAGAGGGGTTATCAGATTCACTGAAAGAATTTGGGGCAAGGATGGAAAGTAAGAAGACGAAGAGCCTCTGGTTCAAAGAAGATGTAGGAATTAGGGATTTGTGAGGGACTCCCTCCTTGTCCCCTTTCTAAAACCCTTGCTGACGTCATCGTAATGGTGGCTCTGAAAAGGCGGTCACTTTTCCTTTTACTGAGAAATCCAAACCATCGCACGAATCTCAACAGCTTCAAACGGTGGCAGCTAGTACGCCTCGCATGTTGACAAGACTAGTCAAATGACAGTCCCATAGACAATCCAGAGCATTAAGTTCAGAGATACGCAAAGATCCCCTTTTTCGTCGCACCCAATTCCTCTTTCTTCCTGTAGCGGCAGAAGAAAAGTAGGCTCGGAAACTTGCTTCTCGACCCCTTCGTCCTAAGGCAACTAAGGAAGATTAACTTGAGAAATCCAATCAATTCTCTCCTTCCTGTCTTAAGGCTTCGAAAGGAAGAGATGGAGGGGGCATCTATAATGGTCAAAAATATGACATCCTGTTAGATTGTGAGGCCTGACAGGTAATAGCGGTTCACGAGATCACTGGATTACTTATCAGCCAATGGATCCTGCCTGTCCACTTGGCATCTCAGTTGGTTACAGCTGATGCGCACGTGGGGGCTATAGAAGCAGATATGGAGTTCAATTTTCACCAGTCAACACGCCCCCGACTGTTAAGCATCACGTGTAACCAATTATAGCTGGGACGTTACATGCGACTATGATCATGGACAAATCCTAAGGCAGAAATCTCGGAGGTCACGACTCAGTTCGCTGACCCTTAGTTATAAAAATCGATCCCCTCCTTCTATATAAGGGATCAGACCCTAGGGAATAAAATCTATAATAGAGTTCAGGGTACCCAGTGTAATTTTCTTGCGGTACTGGAATCTCTCTCTATTTGCATTGCGGTTTTTCCCTATAACATGCTTTTTTCATAAATTCTTTAGTGTTTGCATTGTTCTATTCTCTCTTAAAAATTCCATAACGAATTTAGTGCAGATAAATTCTCTCGAGGAATTTGCCTCTACCTTGAGGCTAATGTTACTGAAGAGGATCAAGTTGACTCTATGCCTTGGGTCTCTGACGTGCCACTTCCCCTTGCTGCCCCTGAGATAACAGCTGGGTCTTTCAAGGGTCCTCCCATTAGTGAAGCCATTGTGACTCCTCCTGTAAAACCTACCGCTGAGGCTGTCGAGGAGCCTCCTGCCGATGATACTACTAGGGTTGCTCTCACAGGATCTAGCTCCAAGCTGCCGAGAAACTTCATCCAAATATATCAAATGTATGAGATTCTGTGATTTCTGATTGTATCTCATACTCTCCATCAACAAAATTTTCCTAAACATTAAACTTTGGATTGTCTTCTTATTCTTGCATTTGTTGTTTCTTTTAGTCTTATGAGGTTGAGACCCGACCTGACTTGAGGATTCCCTTAGTAATAAATCCTTCTGGGGAAGACCTTGGTGACGTCTCTCCCCTTCGAGATGATTTCGATACTTCCTTGCCAATATCTAATTTGAATCTTAGCCCAGTGCTGGAGTCCTAGCTGCAATTCTTCTGTGAGATGTGTGACGCGCTGTTGGGATCGCGTCTTCTTCCCGAACACACTTTGGAGGTTAAAGTCAGATTGTACGATAACTTTATCTCGTAATTGGAGCACGAGATGGCTAGCTTCAAGGAGAAGGAGAGGATCCTATCGAAAATGGCATTAATTGACCCAAAAGATGTTGGAGCGTTATCAGGAGGTGAAGGAACTGAAGACTTCTCTTCAGAAGATGTCAAGAGAGTTGGATGAGCCGCGTGCCAAGCTTCGTCAATTACATCAGGCAATACAGAGCCTGTAAAATGTTGTGGACTTCTCCCGCTCTCACTTAAAGGAGGTGCAGTGCGAGAAAGACAGGCTGTAGTGATAAGTCCGTCGATTGCAACAGAAACTGGGTCAGCGGAGATAGAGCTAGGTGTAACACCTTGGATGTCACGTTTTCATCCCTTGTAGCTTGTGTTTTAGTTGACATAAATCATCCGATCTTTGTGGCATCTCATTTTTTTGGTCGATTTCATATCCACTAGTAGTGATTGGAGTTGACTTTCAGAGAGATACTTTCGGGAGTTTAGCGTCGTCAGTGTGAGAACTCGGCATAGGTTGTAGTAGCAGTTGGGAGGACTTTCGTCTTTCTGGAGAGATTCCGTATAGGCTTGGCCGTCAGGGTGAGAACCCTCTATAGGCCGTTGGGCGAGCCTCCCTCTTTCAGGAGGCTCCCGGAGAAATGGTAGCCGTCAGGGCGAGGGTCCGCTTTAGGCTCTTCCTCGAGTAGTCGTCAGGGCGAGGGCCCGATATAGGCTGTTTGCGCGAGCCTCCATTTTTCAAGAAACTTCTTGAGAAAAGGGTAGCCATCAGGATGAGTCCTGCTATAAGCTGTTCCCCGAGTAGCCATCAGGGCAAGGGTCCACTATAGGCTGTTTGAGCAAGGGCCTGGTATAGGCTGTCTGGCGAGCCCTTGGCTTTCAGGAAATCCCTGAGAAGGGGTTAGCCGTCAGGGCAAGAGCCCGCTATAGGTTGTTCCCTGAGTAGCCGTCAGGGCGAGGGCCTGATATAGGCTGTTTGCGCGAGCCTCCATCTTTCAGGAGACTCCCCGAGAAGAGGGTAGCTGTCGGACAAGGACCCGCTATAGGCTGTTCCCTAAGTAGCTGTCAGGGTGAGGGCTCGATATAGGTTTTTTGGGCAAGCCTCCATCTTTCAGGAGACTTCTCGAGAAGGGGAAAGCCGTCAGGGCAAGGGCCTGTTATAGGCTGTTCCTCGAGTAGTCGTCAGGGCGAGGACCCGATATAGGCTTTTTGGGTGAGCCTTCGTCTTTAGGAGACTCCTCGAGAAGGGGGTAGCCATCTGGGCGAGGGTCCGCTATAGGCTATTCCCCAAGAAGCCGTCAGGGCGAGGGTCCGGTATAGGCTGTTTGAACTGCGCGAAGGACCTCCATCTTACAGGAGAGTCTCCGCGTAGGCTTGGCCGTCAGGATAAGGACCCGCTGTAAGTCATTTTGAGATACTCGGGAGAGTTGGAAAACAATGTGGACTTTCATTGAACCTGTGTGATACAAATAATAACGCTTCAAATGAAAGGAGTTTCATTATTTACGGAGTGTCCTCCCATCTTGATCAGAAAGGGTATAAGAGCCATTGCTGCCTCTGGCCATCACAAAGTATAGGCCCTCCTAGTTTGGCCTAAGTTTCCCTGTGTTTCTCTCCTTGGTGGTCTAAATGACCCGCTATAGAACTAGGTCACCAATTTAAAATTCGCGGGGTTTCACCTTCCTATGATGGGAGGCCTTGATTTGTTGTTGATAGGTGGCAATGCGTATTTGTGCCGCCCGTCACCTCTCCTCCAATTGATCTTGGAAAGGCAAAGTTGGATGGCGTTGTGATCCTGATCAATTCCTTCTGTGCAGAACGAGGGCATGCGGATGTCAACAGGGCTGATGGCCTCCATCCCATAGCCAACAAAAATGGGGTTTCTCTTGCTGGGATGCGCTGGTAATCCTGTATGCCCATAGTACTCCTAGTAGTTTCTCCACCTGTTTGCCTTTCGCTTTGTTAAGGCTCTTGCACAGGCTGTCGAGGATAGTGTGATTGCTGATCTCAGCCTGGACATTGCCTTGTGGATAGTAAGGGGTGAAGAATCGGTAGGTGATCTTGTACTTAGAGCATGATCTTGTCACTTGCTTGCTCGCGAAGTTGGTGTTGTTGTCGGAGATGATGGCATGAGGCAGTCTGAAATGACACACGATGTTCTGCTAGAGAAATTTAATAATTTGCTGCTTTGTCACGTCCGAGAGGTACTGCTTCCGCCCGCTTTGTGAAGTAGTCCGTGGTGACTAGTAGGAATTTAAAATGAGGCTGCGCACAGGGAAGTAAGCCTACTACATCAAGCCCCTACTGCATGAAGAGCCAATGGCTTCACAGAGTGTGGAGATCTGCACTGGGTTTGTTGGAAGACAGGGCAAACCTTTGACATTGTGGGCATTTCTTCACATACTTCATAGCGTCTTCGAACATCTTGGGCCAATAATATCCTTGGTTGATGGCTTTATGGGTGAGGGATCTTCTGCCCGCGTGGTTCCCACAATCACCATCATGGATCTCGTGCATTACACTACTTGCTTATTCTGGCCTTAGACACCTCAGATATAGATCATAATGTAACTTGGAGTATGACTTCTTGTATAGGTGTTCTCTGAGGAGCAGCATTTTATCGTTAAAGGTCACGACAGAGCTATACATGTGGATGAGAAAGAGTATCTAACCACTACATCAGGCGTGCACGGTATAACTCTCGTTCGAACGAATCCGGTGATAAAGCACTGAGCGCTATACAAAACTACAAGGCATGGCTGAAAGACCTGACGGTCTGAGCGCACTCCCTCTTTCGAGGAAGTAGGTGAGAGCCCAAATGGCTGAAGGCCGAACGACCGAGTAAGTACCTGCAGAAGTATTAGTACCACACGAGCACACATATACATGGTTATAATTAGACTATCTGTGGAGTGGTGAAGCTCGGAGGCTGAGTGTAGAGCCCGGAGGCTAAAGGGCCTGGAGGCCGAGTAAGGAGCTAGAGGCTAAACGGCCACGAAGGGTTGGCCACGCATGATATAAACTAATAATAAATAAAATCACAGACAGTATATATATACAGGTATTGAACTACACTACTACAGACATTTATCATAGATCTAATACGTGTACAGTCTTAGGCATTCGGCCACACATATATATACAGGTATACAGTTTACAGAAGTACAAATACAACGGGAAAATACAAATACATAAATTATCCGAAAATTCATATAAAGCTGATGAAATGGGGAAACCAAGAATAAAGCGAGACAACTCGCCTAAAAAATCTTTAGAAAATACCATGAAATCCAGAGTCCCAAAACACGTGCACGGGCACCACCACCATCACCATTTGAGAGAGAGCTAGAGAGAAAATAAAGAGAGATCAAGAGAGAGAAAGAAGAGAGTTTGTAGGTAAGAGAGTGCAAGAGAGAGAAAGAGAGACCGAGAGAGAGAAGGGGAAGGGGAAGATAGGACTAGCCGGCCCCGGTAGGGCAGTGGTGGCTGGAGGTTGAAAGTGCTCTAATGCCAATTGAAAGCATACCTAGAGGGGGGGGTGAATAGGTGTACTTGCTAATCTAGAAACTAAATGCGCTAAATGCGGAAGCTAATGCAAATTTTGCAACACACTTAATACAACCAATAAGTGTAGCCGAATTCCCCATGAAGGGCTCTGGACTAACTCCTCTTGATTCCCCTTGAATGGGTTGAGGTGCTATGTGAAGCTCTTGTGGTTAAGTATAAGTGAGGCACACTCAAACAACCAAGAAGCAATATGAAATAATGCAAGGCAATACAAGCAATATATGATATGAATGAATGAATGATGCTTTGCACAAATAAATGAGAGAGAGAGTTGAGAGACAATGGATCAAACGCAAACACAAGGATATGTTTCGAGGTTCGAGCCCCTAGCTCTACATCCCCGCCTACACCACCGTGTAGGATTTCCAATCCACTATCTCCCACTGAGGGAACCTCTACCGAAGAGGATTTGTTACAACAATGGAGTACGAACTCCTCTCTCAAACACCACCTCACAACCGAGGGGTAGGCCCGTAGCCAATACAACAACCGATCCACCTCACACTTGAGGGATACAAACCAACAACCAACTCCACCTCACCAAGAGGGAGCAAACAACAACCAAGAGGGAGCAAACCACAATCCTCAACCTCTACCGAAGAGGGAGCAACCCAATCAAAGCAAGGTTTACAACAAGTGGTCTCTTTCAACCACAAACTCTCTTTTCCACAAAACAAAGATCCTAAATAGATTAGGATAGGTGATAGCTCAAGTGTGGAAAAATAAGTGTTTTGATCAAAGAAAAACTCTTGGGAAAAATACCAAATTGATATAGAAATGAAGGGCAAGAAACCAATTCCCAAAAACTTGTTTTCTTTGAAAATAACAAAACACTTAAAAACAAACAAGATGAATCTTTTTGCTCTTTAAACTCTTTTAAAAACTTCTTTTTAAAACCAGAGAGTAGGAAAAAATTAGCTCAGAAAATCTTGGCCAAAATCCCAAAGGAATGGGGTTTATATAGGCCAAAACAGAAACTAGCCGTTAGGCTGATCTGGCAGCCTGACAGGCTACCGGTCGGCCGGCCCGGCCGACCGCCAACGGTCAGAAATGTGACCGTTGGGGCAACCCGGTCGACCGCCCGGTCGACCAAAATAAACAGAGAGCAGAGCTCTCAGGTCCGGTCGGCCGCCCGCCGACCGTCCCTGTGGCTGCCAAACGTGCACAAGCTTGTGCACGTCGGTCGACCTCATGGGTCGACCGGCCTTAGGTGCGGTCGACCCGTGCGGTCGGCCGACCTGGCCTGTCAGCCACTGTTCTGGGACAGAAACACATGTTAAAAAATATTTTAGAAAATCTTTTTAAGTCTTGTAAAAATACTCAAAAATAGTTTTATCTTTTTGCATTGATATGTAAACATGTGATAAATATTTTAGCTCAAATATCAAGCAATATGAACTATTTTTGTGTCTTAACATGTTTACCAAAAACCAAAACTTGTATTTTTATCAAACTTGGATTTTCAATACATGAATAGGAAATTCAAAATAAGTTTGTTTAAAAGTTAAGCATGCATGTATAGAATGAAACAACTATACATATATCAATTAAACTTGTTTTGATCAACTATTCATGAAAACGAAAATCAAACATAAAACGTGTGTGTTTGTGCACTTGAGCATATCAACTATTCATATCTTTACACATGGATCTAAAACACACTAAACTAAACTAGGATACCTAAGTCTTCTTGATGACCTCCATCTTCAAGTAGACTTGATCCCGAACGTGATCCACGAGTGCAAAGGTATGATCTTGATGCTCGGGCACGGAATCACCAAGTGAAGGCTTTCAAACTCCTTTTTTTGATGCAATCACCAAACTAATATCTTGCTTAATGATCTGAAACTAAAATCACAAGATTATTTGTAAACATAACTACATGAGTTAATCATCATCAAAACAAGGGTGGAAGGCCTTTGGGCCAACAGAGGTGGCCCTGGCCGCCGTTGGTCCATAACAGTGAAGAGAGAAAGTATGTGGGAAGAGAGAGATAAGAGAGAGAGAGAGAGAGATAAGAGAGAGAGGGGGAGAAGAGGGGGTCGGCCACTTGGTGGCCAACCAGGTGGTGGCTAAAGACGGTCATGGTCACAGGCAGCCTACATAGAGAAAGACAGAGAGATGAGACAGGAGAGTGAAATGAAGAAAGAAAGATAGAGAAGAGGGACAGAGAGAGATCTAAGAAGAAGGAGTGAGGGAAATCAAGAAGAGGAGAGAGGGGGAGTTGGCCGCTCCAGCGGACGGCGACAGTTCTGCCATCGTAACCACTGAAAAAAGAGAGAAAGGGAGAAAGAAGAGACTTGGGAAGAAAGAAAAAAAGAAGAAACAAAAAGAAGAAGTAGTAGAAGGAGGAGAGGTGGCGGCTCTAGAGGGTCCAGATGGTCGGAACTGACGGTCTGAACGCACTCCCTCTTTCTAGGAAGTGGGTGAGAGCCCTTCCCGAAGGGCTGAAGGGCCAGAAGGCTAAGTAAATACCTACAAAGGTGTTAGTACCAAACACACGCATGTAAACACAATAACATGTAATAACTAAGCTATCAGTAGAGTGGTAAAACCCGAAGGCTGTGCAAGATAGAAATAAAAATAGCGAGCAGACAACGAACATCCAAGTGATGCTAAGCAAGCTAGAGCAAGATCAACAAGCAGTGTTTTATTTCTAAAGCGCATGGCGAAGCTATATACGTGGACGAGGAAGAATGTCTAACCACTATATAAGGCATGCACGACATAACTCCGCTCGAGGGAATCCAGCGATAAAGTGCTGAGCGCTAAACTCAACTACCAGGTGTGGCTGAAAGACCTAACGATCTGAACGAACTACCTCTTTCGAGGAAGTTGGTGAGAGCCCAAAGGGCTGAAGGGCTAGAAGGCCGAGTAAGTACCTGCACAAGTGTTACTGCCACATGAGCACACATATAAACATGGTTATAACTAGATTATCTGTGGAGTGGTGAAGCCTGGAGGCTGAGTGTAGAACCCGGAGGCTAAACGACCACGAAGGGTCGGCCACACATTATATAAAGCAATAATAAAGCACATCACCGACAGTATATATGTGCATATATTAAACTGCACTACTACAGGCAATCGTCATAGATCTAATACCTGTACAGTCCTAGGAATTCGGCCACATACATATATAGGTATACAATTTATAGAAATACAAATACAACGGAGAAATACAAATACATAAATTCTCCAAAAATACATATCAACTCGACAAAGGGCGGAAACCCAGAATAAAGCGAGACCACTCGCCTAAAAAAATCTTTGGAAAACCACGCGAAATCCCTGAGTCCAAAACACGTGCACGAGTACCAACCACCATCACCATTTGAGAGAGAGATAGAGAATGATAATAGAGAGATCAAAAGAGAGAAAGAAGAGAGAGTTTTTCCAGGTAGAGAGTAAGAGTGCGATAGAGAGCGACTGAGAGAGAAAAGGAAGGGGAAGAGAGGACTGGCCAGCACTGGCAGGCCAATGGTGGCAGCGGCGGCCTTGGCCGCCGGCTGTCCATAATAGGAGGGAGAGAGATGGTGAGGGTAGAGAGAGAGAGAGAAAAGAAAGAGAAACTGAAAGAGAGAAAGAGGGAGAAAAAGGGGTCGGCTAGGAGGTTGCCGGCGGCAGTCATGGCCGTTGGTGGCTCACACACAGAGAGGGGAAGAGATGAGGGATGAGAGAGAAATAAAGATGAGAGAGAAAATAAAGAGAGAAGAGGAAAAGAGAGAGATCTAGGGAGAGGAAGAGATGGAAATCAAGAGGAGGAGAGAGGGGGAGCAGGCCGTTCGGCGACCGGCCAAGCGATCAGTGACGGTTCTGCCACCGCGACCACTGAAAAGAGAGAAAAAGGGGATAGAGGAGACTATAGGAGAAATAAAGAAAAAAAAAGAAGAAGAAGAAGCAAGAAGAATAAGAAAAAGAAGATGGAGGAGAGGTGGCGGCGCCAGGGTGCGTCCAGATGGTCAGATTTGGCCGGAGGGAGGCGTGGAGGTCAGTACAGCGCGGATCGGGCGATAATGGTGGTCGATCTAGAAGAGAGGGAGAGGGAGAAGAAAAAGAAAGAAAGAAAGAGAAAGGGAGAGAAAGAGAAGTGAGAGAAGGAACCCAGGGTCACCGGAGGTGAGGGTCACTGGTGTTGGGGGTCGCTGGCGCTGGGGACGGCGCTGGCCATGAGGCGATGGTGGCATTGTTCCTAGTGAAGGAGAGGGAGAGAGAAATAATGGAGAGAGAAAGAGAGGGAAATGAGAGAGAGAAGTGATGGGGGGGTTGATGGGATGGCCTCATGTGGGCACAAGTGGTTGGGGGGAAAACGATAAAAAGGGAAAAAAAGAAAAGAAAGGGAAAAAAGCAATAATAATAATAATATTTTATTATCAGAAAATATCGACTAATTTAGAAAAATCTTCAAAAATACCAAGAGGTAGAAAACATCATCCTGAGAAATAATATAAAAATTGATTTTCTGAAATTAAATCTCGTTTTCAAATTAAAAAATTCTAGAATCAACCGGTGATATCGGTTATTCGTAGGAAACTGGTGCACAAAAACATGTAATTTGAAATGTGAGATGTGTGCTGAGAATGGTGCTAATGTTTTCTCGAAACTGTCATTATAGCTAAGTAGATAAAGGAGTCGTATCCACAAGGAGGGAAAGCGATAGAAGCATATGTTCAGTTTTGTGTTTGTTTTTAGAAATCCTTCTTTTGTTTGAAAGAATATCAACAAAAATGAAAGAGAAGAAAAGTTTGAAAGTGGTGTTGATGGTATGTGAAAACAAAGTAAAGGTGATTAATTTGTAGAAAATGTGAAATGAAACAAAATGTGAAGTAAGAAGGTAGAAGGCGGTAGAAAACAAGTTGCTTAAAAAGAATAAGTAAAAGAAAACGATTTTGAGAATTCAAAATAGAAAAGTATTTTGAAGTAGAAAGAAAATGAAAGTGAAAATCAAACAAGTTTTAGAAGATGGTTTTAAGAAGGAAAGTAGAGAGAAAAGTTTAACAAAAAATGAAAGTGAAGTTTACTTTTAAAATGGGAAAGTACATGGCTAACCTCCTACTAAGTGATCCCACTAGCTGCTAACTCCTTGATGATATAGCCTCACAATGGATCCTTGGCATTCACAAGTCTTGTGCAATAAGAACTTGTCTTGTGTGTTCGAATGAAAGTTCTTTCCCATCACTTTCCTTCACATGGCAAAAACTTGAATAACACCCCATCAAGATCCGATTAAAGACATGAATGGTGTGAGAAACAAGTGCACGATCGATATCGGAAAGTATTAGTGGGTAATCTCTAACTTACAAAATCAAGAAAAGTTAGTACATCAATAGATCATCAATAACACATGGGTTAAGCATGAAATATGAGAATTACCTTGCAAGTTAGTATGTTAGAGTTAGAATACTTTATCATAAGCCATCTATAGCTCTTATTTGCACAAGGCTTATTGTGATGCTCATTGATTCATGTGGGTTATCGATCAAGTAGTTAAAAAAATAGTGAGTTGTAGTTAGTTAGCCATGCAAGAGAGAAGTTAGCTAGGCATGAAATAAAAAAGTAAGAAAGTAGACATTTTTACACTAATTGCAAGGAAGAAAAGCAAGAAAAAAGAACAAGGAAACCAGAGGAAGAAGAAGAAGCAAGCTTGAATTGATTTGCCACTAATCAATTACAAAAACTCGCTCTCTCTATTTTCTGGACTAAAAAAGAAATTATAAAAGATCTAAAAAAACCTAGAGAGAAAATGCTCTAAAATTCCCAACAACTCTCCTCTGATAGCTAGGGGGAGTATTTATAGGCTCAAAACCCTAGGTCCCTTCAATCGCGACCGTCGAAGAAGACGCTACACCAACGATCCTGATCTTGCCTATTTGCGCAGCTTTTGCCTTGGAAGCGCGACAAAGATGAGGCAGTTAGGCTCGCATCAGAGAATGCCAGTTTGTCTCTGCCCAGATGTCCTTGTGGAAGGTTCTATTCTCTGAATATTCTTTGGATTGTTAGCAGAATGTGCTTCCATCATTAGGCTTCACTTTAGGCTTACAAAATTTCCCAATTAATTAGAAGCGTGGGCTTTCTTCTCCACTAAATAATGGTCCTTAAAATAAAGAGAAAAAACATTAGTAAACAGAATTTAATTAATAATAAATGGGATAATGTGATGTAAATTATGCAAAAATAAATATTAATCACACCCCCACACTTATCTTTTGCTCGTCTCCGAGCAAAACAAGAAAAAAGAAAACTAGCTAAAAGTGTCATAACTCCACTTTCACATGTGACGCGACTGTACTGAGCGCGTGCTACAAGCCATTAAACCTCTAGGTTTTCCATAGAGGAGGAGTTTTGTCTCTTGAGGGTTTTATGCGAATTGCACACACAAAATCCATAAAGAAAAAAATAAATGTTAGTATTTTTGAAAACACATATTGAAAGAGAAAAATATTTTTGAAATATTTTTGCAAAAATTAAGTGACCTAAGGTCATAAGTCCACAAAAATTATTCATCCTTAAACTTAGTCTAGATGCAGAACCGTGTTATTAATTAAGGTAGAATTCAAAATTAGATTAAATAATTGATCTTTCATAGAAACCTAGATAATATGCACTGTGATAGTATGGATTTTTTGGATTTCAACTTTAACCGTTAAGCCATTTATTTATATAAATATATATATTTTCTGTCCTTAGTTTTCTTAGGATTTCTAGTTTACCCATGTAGTGAGCCTTTAGCTAGTGACTCCCAAGCCAGATGACTTTAGGGCACCAGATAAAGAAAACATCCCTCGAGCTTAAGGACTCGGGTAAGCAAGGCCACAAAAACTTTAAGGAATTTATTTATTTTGACCACCGTTAGGCGTGACTAACCATACTTTCTAAAGTACAATTACCAGCTTAATTAGTGGCCAAGTATTTATAATAATGTCTATATATTTTTTCGTCTTCTTTTTTTATTTATGGCATTTTTAAGTCTTTATTTTCATCCCAAAAATGTGTAAGTGTGAAGTGCATATATTCTAAGGTAAAAATGCAAGACCATATTTCTTTCCAATTCTTCTTTCTTATTCTATAATTTTAAAGAAGATCCATTATTTTTTACTATATCTAAGAAATCATTCTTTTTGGTATTCCTAGTTTTGATGATTAACTTAATTTTCTTAAAAATATATCAAAAACTTTTACCCTTATTTCAAAAAAATTTTGTAAAAAGAAAAGAAGAAAATCTAAAAGATTATCTTATAAAGAAATGAAAAAGGAAAATCATCTAGAAAATAAACATGAAAAGAGAAAATATAAAAAATAGTAAAAAATAAAAACAATAAAGAGAAAATCGTATGTTAGTAACCTCTCCTAACCTATCTCATACATTGTCCCCAATGTATGACATGAATGCAAAAATGCATGAAATGGTAAAGGTAATGTATCACCTATGACAACGACTCGGTCCAGCCGAAGTGCTCAGACTGGCTGATCTTGAACATTGTAAACCCTCCTCGATGTGCTCCATTCGAGCGTTTTATTCTTCCATCTGTCTCCTAAGGTAATCTGCCCCATAAAGGTCTTCTCCATGCCTTTCCATATGGAAGACATGAAGGCACGGGTCTCAGTAGGTGGTGGATGTCGCTAGAAGTCAGGCTCATCCTCTTCTTCTATTTGTTCCTCTCAGGAGCTCTAAACATGAACATCCTCAGGCAGGACTGTAGGAGTTCAAATAAAATGCAAATAACTATTATAGGCACTAGTTATTCATTCGGGGGATACGAATACAATCATACCCTAAAAACACCTCATATGGTAGAAAGTTTCTGCACAGGCGAGTCACAAGAATTGGTAGAGAGTATTAAACACCCCTAGTGCGCTGTGAATTTGCAATGAACTGTTGCAAGATGACAGCGTTCAAATAAACCGTGTGCTGTCTAGTCATCAAACTGTGTATACTTTGAAGCGCCAGTCTATTGAACGATATAGTAAGGTCAAGACCTAAGAATTATGTTGGATCCAGTATTCAACGCAATGAACATTACGGAATATGGTACTCGCCTTGAGACCACAATCTACTTCAAAGCACCGCACGTCCATCAATGTTATACAATCAATTAATGGAAGTGGGGCAACATGCATAGGAGAGACGGAGATCTGTGTGACTTCCTCTATAGTCGCAGGTATGACTAAGAGGTCCTCATACTCAAAGTGAACCAGAAATTAGTTATGATCTAGGTCGATTGTACTAGTATCTATGCCCAAATAGAATTTTTTTACAATGGCGGGGTAATAAAACGCATCTCCATTGCTATTATCAAACACTAGATCATGCCAATTACGTTCCCTAATTCTATCCAAAAGAACACATGACCATACCCATTAACATCACTTAATCCTAGAAAAATCTTTCTCAGGAAATACAGGGGTGCCATGAATTTGAATTTAACAGAGGTAAAAAAGGGAGCAGAGATCGCAAACCTCCCCCGAAAATCGTGGGGAAAAATCCAAGTTCAAACTGCTCTGAGCAGTACAAGCAGCAGTTGTAGAGGAGCAGTGGTAGATCTTGAAAAACACCTAGAGGGGGGTGAATAGGTGTAAGTGCTAATCTAGTGAACTAAATGCGCTAATGCGGAAGTAATGCAAATCTTGCACAAACTTAATACAACACAACAAGTGTAGCGAATTCCCCGTGAAGGGCTCTGGACTAACTCCTCTTGATTCCCTGGAATGGGTTGAGGTGCTATGTGAAGCTCTTGTTGGTTAAGTATAAGTTAGGCACACACACAAGCAAGCCAAGCAAATAAGGATGAATAGCAATATAATATATGCAGGCAACACAAGCAAATAGATATGTATGATATGGATGATGCTATGCACAATATAAAGAGAGAGAGATTTAAAGAGACAAGGGATCAAACGCTAACAACAAGATATGTTCGAGGTTCGAGCCCCTAGCTCTACATCCCCGCCTACACCACCGTGTAGGATTTCCAATCCACTATCCCCACCGAGGGAACCTCTACCGAAGAGGATTGTTACAACTCTAGGAGTACCAAACTCCTCTCTCAAACAACCACCTCACAACCGAGGGGTAGGCCCATAGCCAATACAACCACAAACCTCTACCGAAGAGGGTTTACAACCAAACTCCACCTCTCACTAGAGGGAGCAAACAATCACCCGATCACCTCTACCAAAGAGGGATACAACAAGAATAAGGGTGTTTACAACTAGTGGTTCCAAAGACCAAAACAATCTCTCTTTTCTTTTCTCTTTTTCCACTAAACAAAGGATCCTAATAGATTAGAATAAATGATAGCTCAAGTGTGGAAAACTAGGTGTTTGGAAAACAAGAAATCAAAGAAAAATACTTGGGAAAATTCTTGCAAAAGATATAGAATGTAAACCAAGACAAATCTCCCAAAATACTCTTTTCTTTGATTTTTCCAAAAACCTAAAACAAATAAGATGAAATTCTTTTTGGCCCAAAAACACTTTTGAAATCTTTTAAAACACTTCAGAAAACTGAGAATTTTTGCTCTGAAAATCTTTCTAAAACCTCAAACAAATGGGGTATTTATAGCCCCATCAGAAAACTAGCCGTTAGGCTGATGTGGCAGCCTGACAGGCTGAAGGTCGACCGGCCCGGTCGACTGCCAACGGTCAGAAATGTGACCGTTGGGCAACCACGGTCGACCGGCCCGGTCGACCCAAACAAACAGAGAGCACTGCTCTCAGCCCCGGTCGACCCGGACGGTCGACCGTCCCAGTGTCTCCAAACGGCACAGATTTGTGCACGTCGGTCGACCGGCCCGGTCGACGACTCAGCCAAGTCGACTAGGTCAGTTGACTTAGTAGACTGATTGAAGCCTGGAACAGAAATCTGGTCAGAAAAACAGTTTAAAAATATTTAAAAAATCTTTAAGTCTTCTAAAAATCCACAAAACTTGTTTTAATATTTTATATTAAAACACAAACAAGTGATAAAAATTCAAGACATATGTCAAACATATCAATTATTTTTGAGTCTTGCAAATTTATCAAAAACAAAACTTGTATTTTTATCAAACTTGATTTTTCCAAAACAGAATAGGATAGTCAAATAAGTTGTTTAAGAAGTTTAAGCATGCATGTATAAATAGAAACCATCTACTATACATATAAACAAATTAAACTTGTTTGATCTATTATTCATGAAAACCAATTCCAAAACATAAAAACGTGTGTGTTTGTGCACTTGAGCATATCAACTATGAAATCACCTAGAGGGAGGGGAATAGGTGATAATGCTAATCACTGGACAAATTAAAAATTAAGATGTAACAATCACCCAACATGATTCACAAGATGAATGAAAGCCAAGTAAATATGGCAATGATGATGATAAGCAAGTAATAAGTGTAAGAATGTAAACCAAACGCAAA